>JPJZ01001092.1:0-122597 GCA_000750815.1 Pseudogymnoascus sp. VKM F-4516 (FW-969) | reverse complement strand
GGATGGGATGGGGGTGGGTGGATGTGGGTATGGATAAGTGTTACTAGTAACTTAGTTACATTTACTACGGGACTACGGTAGTAACTTTAGTTTAGTAGAGGGACCCAGGAGGGAATGCAGATTGAACTAAAGCTAAGACAAACGAACGTTAGGGCGGGTCAAGGGAATGGTCAAGTAAGTGGATGTGATTGGGATTGGGGGATTGTATGGGTATGGGGGCAGTTGGTTGGAAGAGAGAGTGATGGGTGGTGGGTGGTGGTGGCAGTATAGTGGTGGGAGGGACATGAGAACAGACTGCACACTGCTGCTGTGGCTTGAGACTGGGGGGGGATAAGATGGTGATGGGTGTGATGGTGGGTGGTGGTAGGTGGGTGTTAGATGGATTGTGGGCGTTGTGGAGGCGGTGATGCTTGGGTGGAGATATGTAAGTACTTACAATAGTACTAGTAGTGTATGGTGATGGCGGAAAGGGACTTTGGGGTTGAGAGTGTTGATGGGGATAGACAAGGTGCATGATGCATGAGGGAGAGTGGATATGGTTGGTTCCTGTATTGGCTGTACTATGTATGGGTGTGTATGGGTATGGGTTATGGGATGGGTTGTATGGGATGGGATAAGATGGGTTTTGGGTTATGAGCGGCGGTGATTATGTGGATACGAGAGTAGTTACAGTAGTGTGGGTAAGGGTGCAAGTTGTGGTCCAGGTACAGTACGGGCGTCGTCCGTCGGCGGTGGTGAGACTATCATCGACTGGTAGGACTGTACGAAGTACGGTAGGACTGGACTGGACTTTCCTGGACTGTGCCTTTCCTCCGTGCGTAGTTTCTATAGTCTGTGTTGATGTGTCTATAGTCTGCCTGTTCTGTTCGTTAGCACAGAGTACACTTATGTGGTATGTAGTCTGCATTGTGCTGCACAAGACAAGTATTATGCTGTATTGTCGTGTATTGAATATGAAATATGAGATGGTGGGCGCAGGTTGAGTGGGTTACGTAGACGTGCAGTGCAGGAAAGAGACTGTATGTCTGTCCGTATGTACTGTATGTATGCACACCCAGAGAGAGAGACACATGCATGCACACACGCACACACATTACCGTTTGGACAGTTTTTGTGTTGTTTGGCTGCAGGTTGGTGGCTGTAGTGGCTGCATTGCTGCATTGCTGCATTGTGTGCTTGTGTACACAAAAGTGGCCCTGGCTGGCCCTTGAACTGCCCTTGGCTGCGGAGGGTGACAGTCGCTGTGTTGTGACAGTCGTGCCTGCTTTCTAAATTCAGAACAACCCATCCAATCATCATCCAATCATGCTCCTTCCTTAACAGGGGTGTTCCCCTCTTCCCGGGAACAATATGGGTACGGGAAGTGTCCATAGTGGATCGAAGGGGTGTGAGAGCAGACGAGAAACACCACCAGGCACCACCAGTTGAAAAAGCAGCAAGAGCAACCACCCATTGGAATCACTGATCCATCCAATCACACTCCAAAACTCCCCTTTCACACTAGGATTGGCTGTGTCTCAGGTTCACACTCAGCACAGTCAACACTGCGCATCGGACTTGAACGATGAACGAGCATGTACCATTCCTGTACGATGTATGGCTGGTGGTACCTCTAGCGCAGTGCATACATCCACTGCAGCCCGTGTACCTCCCATCCAGCTTGACATAGCTGGCAGTGCAACAAAGCGGCGAGTCCTACTCGCACACACTCTCTCTCACACTCTGCTGCGGCGGACATATGCATCATCGTCCCCGGGTCTGTGGGCGAAGTGCCTGCGTTGGTACACACACTATCTATGCATATCAATGCACACGACAGCTCATGTATACGAAACACAGACGGCAATTCCGTCACCCAAGAAAAAAAAATTATCTCTCACTGCGCCCGATGGCGAGTTATTTTTTATTTTTGTTATTCTTGTTTTTTGCTTGTTTGAGGCCCTTCAAACTAACGGGTGCAACTCGATCGCCCCCCGCCCGCCCCGAAAAGTAGTGGGCTGTCTCTTTTTTGCGCCATTTCCCACCGCTTTGACGCTCGCTCGTCAGATCGAATCGAATCGCGCGCCCATCTGAAGAGGGCACACCTTGCGCTTTCCCTTTTTCCCACATTTTCCCCCGCCTGGCTGACCCACGAAAAAGACCCAGCTCGTGTGATGAGCATCCTGACTGGTTGACCCGTCAAGGTGGCAGCACCAGCAAGCACCAACGACGGGGACACCAGCGGCTCTCGCGACGTAACTGGGTGGTGCGATGGTGCGCACGGGTGTGCACTGTGGCCGAAACAGTCAAAGCCTCCGAGCCAGACACACCCGTTCCTGCCACCGGCTCCAACGTTGGGGTTTCATGTGCCGCGCTCATCGCGACTTTTTTGGTCACGGATCTTCATACTACCAATTCGGGCTTCGATGTGACCTCAGAACCATGGGATGGGATGGGATAGGGCGAGCCAACTTTTGTCGCCTTCTATATTTCAGGGTACTCGCGAACATACCCCATTATCCCCATTATTGTGGTGCGCTCTTTTCCCACTTTCTCCAAACGATACGGGGCTCCGATCGTCGGTCCGTTTGGTCCCTATCGTCACTGAATGATCATCGCTTTCGTCACATCCTCCACGTTGACAGATACAGGTCCTTTATTCGGTAGTTGAACCCTCATAATATGGGGTTTCTTGCTTTTTCCAGACGATACCACGATGGCACGATTTCACTTTACTCTATCGTCTCACGATAGATAGATAAGTGGGTGTCCGATACAGCGACGGGTCTCGTGAATCAATGCGACCGGACCGACCACTGTTCATGCCATTAGCATCCCGTCCAGTTACCAGCCAACACCAAATCTCATGAAACATAATCCAGGCAAGGCGAAATATTCCTTACCACCGTGTTATATGCCGTCATGATCATCATCCACCCAATTGTGTTTCGTGTCCCCCCAAATGATTGTCACATCCGTCGTTGCTGCTTTAACGAATAAATTGCCCACGGGCCACCTCGGCGATGAAATTATGATTTGGTGGGGGTGTGCGTGCAGCGCGCAGAGGCCACCAACCACTTTCGTGATTTATGCACGCGCGAAATTTGATCTCCACATCCACAGAGTATAACTTCCCAACCAGGGCGCTCGATGGCCAGGATACGGATCCACCACTATCTGGTCCCGTATCGTCGATGGCATTACCTTTAGTACCCATACCATAGTAGTACGGTGCACTAACAGTAGTTTCAGCAGGTCGCTGCCATAAACTATTGCGAGTCCGTCAATCGGGAAATGGCACCATGTCCACATTGGAGGCGGTCGGGAGAGGGTCTGGCTGGAATCGAGGCTACGACCAGAGTAGTACTCGCACAGCGCTGTCTTATGGTATTTCG
This sequence comes from Pseudogymnoascus sp. VKM F-4516 (FW-969), assembly GCA_000750815.1. Taxonomy (NCBI): domain Eukaryota; kingdom Fungi; phylum Ascomycota; class Leotiomycetes; order Thelebolales; family Thelebolaceae; genus Pseudogymnoascus; species Pseudogymnoascus sp. VKM F-4516 (FW-969). The sequence continues at coordinate 119,223 of JPJZ01001092.1, read as the reverse complement.
AGGCTGTAGCTCGCCGTTAGCTGGTACGGCGGTGTTACCTTCTCTGTGAAGGTGGCGGCCTCTTCTGGCCTTGACCGACCTGATCCGATCCTCCGTGGCTGCATGGTACCTGCAGCAACTTTCCTGCTGTGGAATGTGAAATCCCAAACTGTGTTTTATGGTCCATGGGGAAGTGGGTACACATGGTACTCGGTACGTTGACAGTGGAAGGGATCACGAAATCTCAAGAAGATGGTATAATAAGCATCCTTTGGTGTGACGATGTCTCTCCTTCTGGTATCTCTGGTATCTTTGGCATTCTCTCGTATCTCTGGTATCACAAAGCGCGGGGCCATCGGTTTATCGCACGGCTGCATGCCGAGAGAGAAAGAAAAAAAGATACAGTGACTCTGATATTGCATGCCACCCTTCGGAAATATCCACGGTGGCGGGTGTTTGAGTAGGAAAACGTTCACCGCGTCTCACTGTCATCGTAAACATTTCACATCAGTGGAGCCCACCGGAAGCAATGTCGTGACCCTACAGGCTCTCATCTCCTAGACCCTGCCCGCGGACTCCGGGCGAAATTTCCACTACACTTAGGCTCATCCTAATGCAACGCAACAACGCCTCAACAATCTCAAATAGTCGACTTGTGCTGAATTGTCGATGGATCTGCACCCCAAATGGCTCAAGCTTGCGAAGCTTGCAGGCACAATAGGATTTCTCTTGGGCGAGCAAAAATGTACGTACAGTACCTTTGACCGTCAATCCTACTCCAGGACCCAACACCATGGGTTCTACTAGCCTTTCGTTCTGGGATCTGGGTAAACCCTGAATTACAGCGGTTTTCTGGGTTTTCACACCAAACTGTTTTTTTTGGCCTCTTGCGCGACAAAGTGGAGACGTGGCTTTCCATCGTTGAGATGATGGATTTCGCCAATCCTCTCACGAGATGATAGCACGGACAGGCTGCACATCCTCATCTCGAGTCAGTGATGGCAGCGGAAGTGTGTGCTGTATCGATCGCAGCACCCAGCGGCCCGCCGCCGTGTGGATATGCCCATATTACATCTCTCGGACGGGCCCTCCCATAGCTAATTTTACCAACACATAGAAATCGATTGTAATGTCATGTCATGTCATGAAAATACTTCATATTCGCCACACAACGCTTCTTTTCCGTTCCGCCCGTGCCTGATCATCTCCAGCTTCGAGCTCCAAATGAGTTTTATCCCCATACGAGCGGGACCCCGGTGCTTTTCTCGTTGTATCTTTTTTCGTGTGGTGGTGGTGGCTGTCTGCTCGCCGCCACGGGCTCGGGCCTCAGGCCCTCCCGCCACCCACCACCACACACACCACAACCCATACCTAGCCCGTCCCCGAAAGGCCCAGGTCCCCACCCAGACTTCCTCTCTGAGGCGCGCTAAACCCCACAACTTCGGCGCCGGCTAGCTTCATTCGGCCGCCCATCTCCGAGGCCCCCTCTCGCTGGATCCGTACGGAGCTCCACTTGCCGTTGACCCCAGGTGCCGGACTTCGAGAATGTTTCAGGCGCTGAGCAGGAGCCGTTGCTGCACCGGCAATGCGTGCGCCATCTTCCTGTGCGGCTGGGTTTTTTTGCAGGCGCCACTGCTGGCTGCTGGCTGATGGGGATGTGCGAGCCTTGCCCCGCGTCTCCGGGGGACCTGATGGTGTGCCGTGTCATGAGGTGATCTCCGGGCTAGGAGATCTGCAAACTACTGGTGCGCCGGTACGAAATAGGATTTACCGGTTCTCGAGGATATCAATCGACTACGTAAACAAAAACCATTCCAAGAATCGGGGTCTCTCACATGTTCCCCGATATCGTCATCGATCGATAGTGCAAGCTCCTGGGGAAGTTGACACATCGGATAAGATGTATAATCTGTAGATTAGAGGTGAGAGGTATGTGGGCGATTTGTCCCTTGATGAATTTATTGATTGAAGATTCCTTCCCGTGTCCCCCACGATTCCTACTCGCGTTGTTCCACAGACCCCGCTGTGCTGACTCGCGTCAATGGCTCCATCAACAACGACTTCTCGTACGGATTCACTTTTTTAATCCGCGCAGTGAACACATCACCTTCACGGATCTCGTCGGGCTCAATACCTGCCGGCTTATCCATCATAGCCATCAAACCCAACCCGTCAACAAATCCGTTGACCATTCCCCCCATCATGCCCAGTACTCGAAACTCCCATTCATCCCTCCACCCTTTGCTCTGCCCAAACTTCCATGCCCTCAGTACAGCCTGTAATGCCCACGCGCGCTCTGCCCCGCGTCTCCCTGCTCCAAGTGCCTTTTCCTTCCCATCCATCTTCGGGATGAGGATATCAACACTAGCCTTAGGAAAGGGGAGGTAATCCTCGCGCTCACTACCAACCAAGCTCTTCCCCGTCTTAGCCTCCTCCAGTAGAGCAGCGTGAATCTGCCAATGTGCGAGGAGATCCGAGAATCGCCGCAACGGACTCGTGCACTTCGAGTACATCTCCACGCCAAGCGCGACGTGTGGCCCAGGCACGCTGCTGGGCAGCACGGGGCCTTGAGCGAAGACGTACGCCGACTGCACGTCCTTAGGCACGCTTTCGCCGCGGAGGACGTAAGGGAGGACGTTGTCCCTGAAGAAGGCGCCTGGGTCGGGTTTATCGGGGTGAGCCTGCGTGACTCGGTAGATGATGGGGATGTTGCGTGCTGAGCACCAGGCGGCGGCGATTTCACCCCCTAGGGTCATCAGGTTGGTTACCGGTCCGTAGATATTCGGGCCCTCGGTGGCGGGTGGGATTGAAACTGAGATGTAAGGATCGCTGTTGACGCGGGTTGAGGCGCGTGGAGAGTTGTAGTGGTCTAAATTGACGTCTTTGTCAATCTTGACGACAATAGAGGCGCGGGCATTGTTTAGGTCGATGCCGCCTCGGAGTAAGGCGTACCTGCGCCTTGCGTCGCCGAGAGAGGCCAGCTGCTTCAGGTTCGCTTTGTCGGAGGCTGAGAGGCTTTCTACAGAGGCCATATCGCGGTGCATGACGCCGTCGTTGAAGCTTGTAACAGTTTCGCTATCTCCTACGGCCAGGACCTCCACTGGGTCAGAGGCTTTGTTTCCAAGTAGTTCCCCAAGCGTTGCCGGTGTGAGATATATAACTTTGCGAATGATGCCCGCTGTAATCTTGTGGTCCACCATCTCCCCTTTCGCGTTCATTTTTGCGCTGAAGGTCAGCGTCGGCCGGTTTGGAGCCAGACTGAGCTTCTCCTGAACAACGCTGTCCGGCAACATCGGGATAACACGATCAGGCATATAGACCGTTTGCATGAAACCCATTGCCTTTTTCGCCTGGTCACTGCTAGGGGTGAACAGAGACCCAGGATCAGCCACATGTATGTGCACCCAGTGCTCCCCTTCAGTTTCGGAAGCTTCAATAGAAACGCCATCGTCGATTTCATGGGCCCCTGTATCGTCAATGCAGTAAACAGGCAGTTCTTCCCAGTCCTTTCGCAGTGCTGCCAGCGCATCTTCAGGCTCTTCGCCAGCCTGCTTGTCTGTCAACCCATATTTATAATACCCATACCCCGGCAGTCGCAATTCAAAGGAAGCTTTTGTTTCCCATGGCGAGATGATGCCAATTTCTTGCAAAAACTGCCATCCTGTTGCCCGATCCAAAGGCTGTCCATCGTATCGCCCTGTAGCCCTTAATATAGCCGAGCCGATACCATTCATAGGGGAGCTGTGAGAGAATGTGTCCCAAGCAACCCAGCACTTCATAAACCGAATGTACTTGATATCAGGCGTGTCGAAAAATTGCTCCGTGGCCTTCACGGGGCCGCCCGAATCAGCAGCCATGGCTGCATTTACACTTGCAGGCCCAATCTGACCGCTCGTAGTCGAGGCACGATCTTTTCGACTATCGTCAATGGCCCGACGCGCTATCCCTAGAAATGATTCGAATTCAGCCATGAATTGGCCGTAGGGGCGGATTTCTGATTCGCCGTCACGAGCTGAAGTGACCGTGTGCACTTGCCAACTCCTAATGATTCTAGTCACCATCTTCATGCTGTCGACTATCTTTTTGGGTACAACTTCAAAGCGGCCCCAGGAACGCGTATTTCCAGCGGTTTGCACGGAAAATCCCATTCCTTCATTCATGATGGTGCGGTATACTGCATATAATGTTGATGGCGCAATAGCTTCGTCTCTCGTTTCTTTTGGGATATTTAAAAGCTCCCTGGTGATCCTTGGCAAACTCAGATGGCGTACTTGCTGTGGCAATGCTATGCTGCTATAAGCATTGTCAAGAGCATCCAAATTATCACGATAAACAGCATCAGCTGCGTGCCCAAAGTCGGCCATCTTCTGCAGCAGCGGTGCTCCAATCGATCTAGGAAGAGCATTTTCAAAGCTCTGCAGTTTGTCTTGTATAGCCTCTGGGACATCCGCATCGGGGAGGTAGGCAATTAGAGGGTCGACTTCCTCGGGAGACACAAAGTTTGGCACAAAGAATCTGGCATTGCGAGATGCTTTGTGAACCCATCGTCCTGACATGGTATAAAACTGGCATTGTATTCCCAATTCTCGGACGAAGATTGCGAGTTCGATTCGAATGCCATCATGTGTTCTGTATGACCGCAGTTAGCATAATTCAGTGTATCATTAGGCAATGTCCATTACTAACCGTAGCTCAACAAGGTCTCCTCGTAGCAAGAATGATCGCTGGCTCCCAAAGCCCACCAAATCATCTCCCTCGAACAAAGGCAGAGGTGGATCTTCAGGCTGTTGCCCGTCATCAATCTCTCGGATCCTGTCCCCTTCGACTGGTCGAGTGTATAGGTTGGAAACTTGTCCGTGTGTGGCATGGTCATGATCAAAGGAAACGATTGGGGCCTCGGAGGAAGCGTTTTCAGCTTCCCAGAGGCGAAGTCGCTCACGGATTGGCACTCTCGGAGGTTGCGGGGTTTTCGGGAATGGCCATGTATTCTCCGCACCTCCAGCTGAAGCTTCAGGGTTTTTATCTTCCTGTGCCGACTGCAACGCATTAGTCGGTAGTACAAGCTGATCAGAATGTTATAGTGGCTTACTTGGGTGCTCTGAGATGTGCCTTCGGTGCTCGCATTAGTCTGCAGCCCCCTGCGACAAAATGTCGTGTTTATGAGTTTGTAGGCAGCATTCGAAGGTATTAAATTATGTCTGCCGCGTCGAACATTACTGGGTAGAGTGGAAATCCCCCTATTATTAAAAAGTGGCGCTGAATGAGAAAAGGTAGAGGGAGTTGTCCCAGTTGTCCTAATTATACTGGTGGTCCAGTTCGCAGACCGCGAGGCCACGGTCTTGGTTACATTGCGAGAAACGTCCATTCTAATAGCTAGACGGCATTGTTGTGGCCCATTGGAGACGGGGCGCAAAGAAAGGAAGCGTACAGCTTCAGTATTGAGAGGTGGCACGGGCGGAGTATGCATGCGCTCAACTTTTTCGGATAGCATAAAATGGCATTTCGCGCGCCATGACACGCAGTCACGTGTTGAGCTAAAATGCAGGTGGCATATCCTCCGAACTTTTTCCGCTTGACAGGCGAACTCTCCTTCCCACTTTCCCACAACAATGAGCTGTAGCCAACAGCTCAAGCAGGGATCCAGCTAACAGGTAAGCCACTTTATAAACTTCACCTTTACTATACTTGCATGAGGAAGAAATATAGCATGTATTACATGATGCTAGTCTTTTGGCTACCAAACGATTACTACACCAAGATCTCTGACAAGAACAATCAATTTCAAATTTCACGATACTATTCAGTGGAGCTTATGCTAACTATTGTATCTTCAGATTACTTGCTCTCGAGTTAAATATGTCTAGCAAGGCCACTGGTAGCAGCTTCAACCTGCTTTACTTCGCCTCGGCGAGTTCATTTACAGGAAAAGAATCGGATGAGTTTGAGGCTCCAGTCTCTCTCTCGAAACTCTTCGATCTTGTGGAAGCCAAGTATCCAGGCATAAAGTCTAAAATCTTGGACAGCTGCCTCGTCACTATAAATCTAGAATACGTGGATGTACCAGAGAGTGAGACTGGGGAGTCAAACATCACAATCAAAGCAGGCGATGAAGTCGCAATTATACCCCCTGTGAGCTCCGGCTGAGCTTTACCAAATAGCAGCTACAGAATAACATTTTGATCCTTCTACCTGAATGCCCGATATACTTTGTGATGCAGCGCCTCACACTTTCTTCGATTGCAACTGTATTGCTCTTCAAGCGTACTGAGAATTATTGAGCTCTATTCTTGTACTTAAAGCCACTGTTACCCTCCACTTCAAGATATCCAGACCTTATTTATTTGTAAATTAGGCGTACCACCCGACAATGACAACTTTGAGAGCTTCCAGAACATCCTCAATTTCATATCACGTGACACTAAACTGCGATTGTGCCATCGGAATACGGCTAGCGCCGTGGGCACCACCCAAAAGCGCCTTAACGGACATGAACGGCGAACATACACGCCGACAGTCCGGCATCACAGTCATGGACCATATACCTCAGATCGATCCCCGCCTCGCTGACATCGGTCAGAAGGTGGAAAGTTCGTATCCCCAGAATCCAACGGCACCCTCCGAAACGCTCTCTAACATTGACAACCAAGCTGATATTACGCCTTCATCAACTCTCCCACCACTTTATCACCCTGCTGGATACGAAGCTTCCCAACAACCCAATTACTCACCGGATACCCCGCAATTGCGTGATTTCGGTATAAACAACAACGACGATGGAGCCTCCGATCCAAACCAATACATGGCGCAAGCAGGAGGTACGCCGGAAGAAGGCACAAACGACCTGAAGAGGCCGCGGGCCTGCGAAGCCTGTCGCGGCTTGAAAGTTAAATGCGAATTTGACCCTAACAACCAAGAGGGGCCCTGCCGAAGATGTACAAAGGCACGCCGGAACTGCGTGGTTACTCAGCCAAGTAGGAAACGACAGAAGAAGACCGACAGCCGCGTGGCAGAGTTGGAGAAGAAGATAGATGCATTAACAGCGGTACTCCATGCCACGAGATCCGACACCATCCCGCACAATGTCATCGATACACCAGAGTCACTCGAGCGCCGTCCTTCGAATCCATATGAGCAAGTTACGAATGGCGGATATGGGGGTCAGTTTGGAACGCGCCCTGAAGTACGACACTCCGTTTCCTTTCCTCATAATGTTGCTAATTTCTTGTGCACAGCCTCAAAACTCAAAACCTACCGACTGGGCATTACCGGACCGCCAGTATCCTAGAATGCCGGACGTCGATAGAGCGGAACCCGTACAAGCACACAGGCCATCCATAGACAGGGCAGATTCTAGCTCGGCCACCAGACCGCAAATTGTTGTTGCGGGTCAAAAAAGGAAATATCAGGAGGCTCGAGACTCGAGCGGGCAAAGTTCAGCAGTCGACACGCAAAGCAATAGCCAGTTTCCTCATCGCATGAATAGCTATATCTCAGGGCGCGATGAAGGAACCAATTCACCACTTACTACGCGGCCAAACGCATCCAATGAGTATGCCGATGTTATTGATAGGGGTGTCATAACTGCGGAATCGGCAACGGCATTGTTCAATAGATATGTAAATGACATGTCTCCGCACATGCCTGCAGTCGCATTCCCGCCTGGCACAACAGCAGCTGATATCCGCAAATCAAAACCTACTCTGTTCTTGGCAATATTAAGTGCAGGCGCTTCAACAGATCACCCGGAAATTCAAAAGGTGTTTACCAAGGAAGTGATGCAGATTTACGCGGACAAGATTATTTGCCGCGGAGAAAAAACTCTCGAACTGGTCCAGGCCTTACTAGTTAGCACAATATGGTACTGGCCGCCAGAGCATTTTGAAGAACTGAAATTCTATCAACTCATCCACCTTGCGGCAGTTATGGCTATTGAAATCAACATAAGCAAGAAAAATAGCTCAAGTCAGGCACCAAAATCTATGGCTGGGTTGTGGAAAGATCATTTGTGGCGCCGAACCGCATTTCCAGATGCCTCGTCTATCGAAGCCAGGCGGACATGGGTGAGCTGTTATTTCTTATGCTGCAATGCTGCCATGGGGCTACGTCGCTCAAATCTTATCCGGTGGACGTCATATCTGGGCGAATGCGTGGAAGTTCTTGAAACCTCCCCTGATGCAGCGCCGTCGGACAAGGTTCTGTGCCAGTGGGTCAGAAGCCAGCATATTGCAGAGGAAGTGGGGACCCAGTTCTCAATGGACGATTCATTTGCGTCAGTTAGCATTACCGATCCCAAGGTTCAGTATGCATTGAAGGGGTTTGAACGAGATTTAGAACATTGGAGCAGCCAGATACCGAACGACATACAGAATCGTAAGGACCCCTGTTCGATACTACTTGATAAAGCTTCCACATATATACTGACACTTGCAATAGCTCTATTGAAGATGACTGAACATCTTGTGAATCTATATATGCATGAGGTTGCCATGCATGTAGATCATAATGTTGAATCATTTAATGCTCCATTTACAGAGGAAAAGCTGCGAGGTCCAGATAATCCTGACCAGCAAGCATCACGGCCTCTCACACCAGCCCATATAGCCGCTTTATCAACTTGCCTCACGTCAATTGACGGGGTTTTCGAGGCCTTTATGTCCCTTGACGTCGATACTATCAGAGCATTACCCGTTATGCACTTTGTCCGCATTGCATATGCAGTTGTTGTTTTAATCAAGATGCATTTTGCCGCCGCCACTCCCGGGTCTGAGCTTGGCAAAGTGATTGACAAAAACAATATGAAAGTTGAGCAGTATCTGGATGGCCTGCTCGAGAAGTTTAAGGCCACCGCCGCCGACGACAAATCGCGCCCTGGGTCAAAGTTCCTTATGGTACTGATCATGCTCAAGACTTGGTTTCACCGCCAAACAAACAACAAGGCAAACGACGTCCCGGCTGAAGCCGGTGGTCAAGGCAAAACAAACATTCCTAACCATCATGGTCAAACTCCCGAGCACCAGCAGCAGAAGACCTTTAGCCCAGCCAACACGCCGCTCCAGCTTCTTAGCGAAGTGGCTACTGGAAGCAGTGCGGCGCAAACACCTCGCCTTGAGACACGCACCCAATACCCACCCATGTCTCAACGACTTTGGGCACAACAATCAAGTCAGCCATTGAACTACCCAGACTCAAATGGGGCCCACGCTCCTCAGGGGTATAACAACATGGGCTATAATATCGATCCTGCACTGGGCGCAAATGAACCCGTGGAGTACGATCCGAGTGTGGGAGACGGCTTCGAGCAGGCTGTAGGGATGACAATTGGGGAGGGGCAATTAGGACAATATTTCAGTGACGATGCATTTTTCGGTGTAATGATGGAAGGGTTACCGCCGATTGCCTTTGACGACTTTCAGTGGAACAGCGGTCCGCTAGATCTCAGCAATAAAGGTGGCATGTAGATGTGTATCACATTTTGAGACGATATGGGAAGATAATGGGAGGGCAATGACTTTACGAAGTTTGGATTTTGGACTTGTTATATACTACCCATTGCTTTATTTACCAGTATAAACGTACAAACTCGTACGAAATATAAAATATAAAATTCAAGACGCTAAATCAAAAAAACAAAAACAAAGTGAAACTTCTCAAAGCACCTATCAACTAGTATTCGATAGCATATCTCTTCACTTATTTTAGGCTACGAGAGAACATACAGACTACAAGTTCCAAAACCATCGTACGTTACAGGTCAATGGAGACAATCAAGTAGTAAGCAACGGCCATACACCCATGCCTCCAAATCGGTGAACAGCCATGTGTGGCAGTAGATTCATTGTAACAGTCTCTAAACGCCCTTTAAATTTTTGCTAATCATACATGTGTCGTACACGTGTGTTATTGGTATCGTTATGCTAGTTGATGAAGTTGACACAGAAGAAATGCAGGATCAAGCTGCCAAAAACGTAGTCGGCGAATGCCCTGTCTGGAGTCAGCGACATGTCCCATCACCATTTTAGTTAGATACGGAATGTTTTATTACCTCTCTGGTGAAATAGACTCAAACTCTGCCTTGTTCTCCGCATTTGTCTGTATCCTTAACGAAGCTGTTCAGTGTGTTAGATGTATTCAACAACCAATGCTCGAGATGTAGGTTCACGTACCAGTTAAAACGAACTGTCCGACAGTGGCCGAGAATCCCGAGAGGAATGCATTGAATGGCTATAGGAACATTAGTAAAATCCCCTTGATTCCTGCGGATTGAACGGCACTCACATAGTTCCCAACGATAACGCAGTACACAAATTGTAGAACGCCCACCACCACCAAGAATGCCATGAACACATCAATCAGCTTCGTGCGCTGAGGTGTTGCCTTCACATAATTATCCCACATCGCCACCGCAACCTCTTGCGCGCTCAGGCTCGCATCTTTCGATTTCGATACCGCAGTCTTCACGGCGGGCGCTGTCGTCGTGGGCGTTGATGAGCCGGATTTGTTGACGGGAGGGGAGGGGGTAACGTCTCGGGCGTTGCGCTTCGCGGCCATCGTGAAGGTAGATTCGGCTGAGTTGTGGGCGTTGGGGAAATTCAATGGGCGTGGATTGGAATTTGGGCCTTGGAGGCTGTAGAGTACCTTGGGGACACGAAGCTCGATCGTAGCCGCGCTATCTAACGGCCTTTTGGAAGCGACAGCCGCGTTTACAATCTACCGGGGATGGTGTCACTTGCTTGGCATCTGGGACAATCAACTCCACCACGAACAGTTATAGTCCAGAAAACTGAAGACAATTCTTGATTCCTTCGAGACATAGCATATAAATCTACACGTAGCAAAAATGGTAGGGAGACCGATCTGACTTGTGTAATCCATACTGATCCATGTTAGGTCAACGAAGTCCCCGCTTATGTGCTCGCGGCTCTCACAGCTGGTGGCGGTATCACCGGATACATTCGCACAGGATCGCTACCATCTGTTATTGCTGGAACTGCTGTTGGCGCTCTGGTATGAAAGATTTCTTGCTGCAAGAAATTCAATTAACCGTTTATTTATAGTACGCTCTTGGTGGATACCGCATTTCTACCAACCAGCAATATGGACTGGAGCTCACCATCCTTGCATCCCTCGTGCTTGCTGGCTCGTCCATTCCTCGCGCTATCAAGACCCAGAAGGGACTTCCAATTGGGTTGAGTCTCCTTGCTTTGTACGGGCTGTTTACGTATGGCAGTGTGTACAAGAACAGGTTGTAGCTAGAGAGCCACCCTTAGAACCACCAAGGTTGAAACATATATGATCAATTGAAGGAGTTGTTATTCTTATGTACTGTACAGTGCCTTTCGCGCCGAGCCATGACTGCTCTTTGCATCCCAATAGTCTGGCAAATCCCATCGCTGCTTGGACGTTTCCTTTTAACGCCTAATGAGACTTCCACTTCCAAACTCCGCCCAATGTATTCGTACCGGTCTTCTGTCGCTCTTCCCTCTTACTTCCAACGCCCATGACATGTCCCTCGTCCTTATGACTCCTCGTCAATCTTCGCCCATATGGCCTTGATCTGCTCCCTCTTTATCCTCGCCTTCTCTCGATTTGCGGCTGTCCGCTCCACACGCTGAGCGCGCAGACACAGAGTAACGTCCCTCTTCACGCCGTTGCACATCCCAACTGCCTTGTACAGAAATCCACGAGAATGGCATTCGTCGAGCATGTTCATGACCTCCTCGCAGGCTATCGTCTGTTAGAATCTAGAGTTTTGCGCCGGAGAAGCTCGGAAGACGTACCTCTGTTATCCTCTGTATGGAGATGAGGATGCATATTGGCTGATTGTTCTGCAACGCAGATATTATGGTGGTGAGGTGAGTGGAGTGAGATGCGCGATGTTCTGAGGCACAGTCGATTGTAGAGTTGTCGAGGTTCGATAAATTGAGGGCGGAAATCCGAGCGTCGATTGGGTAAAGCGGCTAGTTCCGCCCTGAGCGATAGAGCTTCTGAGGCTGGCTTTCTGCCAACAGGTAAAGCAACATCAACACCAAAGATGGCATCACAATTAACTGCTAAGAAGCAGCAAGGTCAGCATATACGCCCGTATTTCCAAATAAACATTGCTAACGCCGGTGGGGGGTTAGAGCTGCAGAACCAATACTCCGCCTACAAAAACGGCCTCCAACAGATCGCACAGAAGATCGGAGATGTGGAACAGGAAGCTGAGGAGCACAAGTAAGTCCTTTTATTTGCTATACTGTAGCTACTGGTAACCCGTTCATCAATTATATGTCAGATGGCACAGTTGTGTGTTGAGAAAGACGTTGAGCGGATTCTGGAATACCCCGCTAACATGTCCAGGCTCGTGCTCGAAACTTTGACCCCTCTTCCTGGCGACCGAAAATGTTTCCGCATGATCAACGGCGTCCTCATCGAGCGGACAGTGGAAGATGTGGTTCCAGCGCTCAAGACCAACTCCGAAGGTTTAGGCAAGGTGTTGGAGGATTTGGTCAAGTCGTATAAGAGACAACAGGAGGAGATGGAGAAGTGGAAGGTATGTTGTCCTTGATATCCACGCTCAAGTCGAAGTGCCCAATATTAATACCTTGAGTAGAAGAAGAACAATATCCAGGTCGTCCAGCAGTAGAAGCAAGGGCTATATAAGAGTGGCAGAGCTTCAAACGAAGGCAGTGGTCTGTTTAAAATGGCCACTGTGGAGACATAGCGACGGCGTCAGGAGTCAGTACTACTAAGGACCGAGTTCATAGAAAATATCATGCACCATTACGAGCTACGACGAATGCTCAATCTGAATGCCCTTCACCGTGTTGAAAGGTTTGTGAAGGCCGCAATAATACCAATTTCCCGCCGAACTCCTTCAAATCTGTGGAGAGACCCTCTCCAGAATTTCTCTCTCTCGCTCAGCCATATCAAATCCTCCAAGCAAGCCGGCCCAGACCGTCGCCCTCCCCGAATGTCGCCCCCGGTAAGAACAAGGCTAACCAACAGCATTGATGCGTTGTCACGGTGCAGCCTTGAAGCGGCTGGAGCGTCTCGCTGCCCAACCACAGCCCCGACCATGCATTGCTACCATATTACAAGGCTGTCAAGGCCTCCAAAAGCAAAAATTAGTTTGTTGTCGCAATTGCCATATTTTCACCATGCATTAGCCTCACTTCTAAGCCACAGGAAATATGTCACAGCCTCGCATCGATTGTCTCTCACACCGTGCGTTAGCCTTCAGCCCTTTCACCGCTCTTGCAGGTTGATTTGACGACGACAGGATTGCCCCTAAGGAGGAGGCGAAAGGGCTGGTAACCAATACAATGCATGTCGACGACAAGTAGCCAGTAGATAGGATGGGCTGGTCACTATTTTCACCCTACAATCTCGGAGCTGACGGCTTGGTGCATGTTAGATTCCAGATGTACCTCCTCACCGTCAATCACGCACATGGAGTATATCCAACTTCCCTAAGATGTCCATATATGGGCCATTTCTCGCCATTTGGCAGGTGGGAAACATGTACTAAGTACATATAGAGGCAGGTCACCGCTGTTATTGGCTGTGTACCTTACCTCTCGAAACGACGAGCTGCGGCCAGCACGCTCTCATTGGGTCGTTGGGACCTCTTGTTTATGTTTTGAGAGATCGAGGCTCGTGAACAATGTATTGTGTGTGCATGAACCGTCATTTTGGACTCGGTATGGAATGTATCATATCAGCTACTTGACGCGAAAAAGCGTGGTAAACATGACATGGAGGGATATATGTAGTTGAAATGTGAATGTGTGAACATCGCACAGCGCATACATCATCTCTACATAGTATACTCAGGCCAAAGCTTGGACCCCAATTCCCCACGCGTAGACGTCAATTCCCGAGAGATCCATCGTACACTACTTCCCTACCTTACCTTAGTGGAACATGCTTGCTACCTCCACACTCGCCAACCCCCCCATTGTCATCAAACCCGTGCTGCACCTCTCCTCCCAGCGTCCAACGAAGCCTCACAATTCATCCGATTCTCCCTGGTTCTAAAAAGGTCGCTGGCATCTGACCTACGCACGTCGCTTTTGTCCGGGTCTAACGCGCCACCCCACGTTCCACTTCCGCCGTATTACCTTGCGCCGCAACATCGACGCCTACATTGCGCCAGAATTGCGCCGACCCCAACTGCACGCGCTACGATTGCGTATCAAAATAAGCAAACCAAGCCGCGTTATATCCTTTAACTCTAGTGAGTAGCACCCCGAAAGCCCTGTCCTGGCTCCCTGGCCCCTTGCCCTGTTCTTTGTTATTTTTGCGCTTCGTGCCCAAGACGCTGACGCGACCTTGCAGTAGGACTGCACCCAGCCCTCCGATCCCAACGCCATCCAAGCCCGAGTCTAGTAGCTTCTAGCCCACTTCCTGAACAACGGTGTAACATTTCCTCCTGCAGACAGGATACACGCATATAGGAATTGAACGTTGTGCGAGCTAAACCGCCACTTCGCCCGCTCCGCACCTCCCACGCCGACCTCAGTCAGCGTGCACGACAGGGTATACACGGCTCTCCTCTCGTGGCCGATCGACACAGCCCACTATTACGTGCAGGAGTCGCGCAAGCCCTGCTTCCAACGTGTAAGCAAACACTTCAGAGCCAACGTGGCAACCAAGGAAATCGAAGGAAGCCAGAAGCCGAAGTCTGCAGGTATCCATATACATCATGTCGGCATCCCCCCCAAAAGAACCGGATGTTGAACAAGGAGTACAATCGCCTGGCAACGGAGAAGGACCTATGGATCCCCAAGACCCACACGCCTCTGGACTGGGCTACGAGTTCGAAGTGAAAGAGCAGGACCGATGGCTGCCAATAGCAAATGGTTAGTCACCCCCCTTCTCCAATTTGATTTGTTCGCCCGGAGCAATTGTGTCTCGACGTGCACGTTGAGGCTCTCCCCTTCTGGCATCGCTTCCATTTGTCATATTTCACTATTTGTGCATGTGGCCCCATTTGGCCACTCGTCAAGCTTGAAGGGCAAAGTCTTGAGCTTCAGATGTGCTACCGCGACGAAGTGCCCAGAAATGTCCCAAGACCCTTCTTCCCCAGTTGAGCAGGCGCGCCGCCCCTCCAGGTCCAAGAGAAATGATGGTGGATCTGACGCTGACATTCGTAACTTTGCACCAGTTGCCCGAATCATGAAGACGGCACTACCAGAAAATGCAAAGATTGCAAAAGAAGCCAAAGAATGCATGCAAGAATGCGTCAGCGAATTCATTAGCTTTATTACAAGTGAAGGTAAGTCCTGAAATATTGGGTTGATCGGAGTCTTCCATGCTAAGAATTAATTATAGCTTCTGAGAAATGCCACCAAGAAAAGAGGAAAACTGTTAACGGAGAGGATATTCTTTTCGCTATGACCTCATTGGGCTTTGAGAATTACGCTGAGGCCTTGAAGATCTATTTGGCCAAATACCGCGAAGTAGGTCCACATCAATGATTCTGTTCCTTGTATTATCAGTTACAAATCTACACATGGGGCATTATCTAATCCGTCGATATAGACACAGTCGGCTAGAGGGGACAGCCAGCAAAACCGCCCCAGCAGCCAAGGCTTCGGCTCAGCTACCGCAGTTGGCTCCTCATCTGGTGTTAACGCAGCTGGAGGAGGAACCTTCAACAACAGCGAAGGCTCGAACAACATCCTTGGAGGCCAGCAGGCAGAATCTGGGGAGCATGACCCGAGCGGATTCGGGGGCTTGTACAGCACCGGCATGCAAGGCGGCCACAATGGATCTGTTGGAGGAGACGGGTACTAAGCTGCTTTTCCAGATGACGCGACTCACTTCGGCCTTTGCGGTTCTCCAACATGCGCTTGAGGATGCTGCCGTTATCATGGGTGTGTATGACTACATAAATGACTCTAGTGGTATGGATAGCCTTTTGGCTGGGCTCCGGCCGCCGATTAAAAGGGGGTCAATTATTATATTTGGACGCTTCTAGCTGTACAGGGAGCCGCGGACCAAAAGTATGGGCGGCGGCGATATTTAGACTTTTCGCTCCTAATGAGCACCAGGAATGCGGGGCTTTCTTTTTGGAGGGTATGGGATTGTATGTTCGAGGTTAGGTGTACACGGTCTACTAAGGATATGTAGAGTGTAAAGTGGTGGTTATACGGAACGCTTCAAATGATACTTATAATTTTTTTTTCGCAATTCAATGATGCAATAAATATAGATATGATTTAAACTTGACATAGTGTGGAAGGAATTGACACCAACAACGGACCTTGTACCGAAAATAAATAATATAGCCAAGATATACTCTCTTCATCCTAGGACGTTCCACGAAATAACTAAGGCATTGATAAATATTAGAAGCAAACTGTCTTTATAATTTTTTTATTGTTTGGGAAACTGGAAGTTTTACCCACTCGCAGGTAAAACTTCCCCGCATTACGCAGTGCAGCACGTCAACCGCAAAGGCACGTGCACCCCCGATAAGAGTAGCGCACAAAACTCTTGAACATTTTCTGACGACGAATCTGCCTAACACGCGACCACCAAACTCACTTCGACCCTCTAGTGAACCCCATATCGACCGGCGCGGCCACATACGTTCAACACAACACACATTCATGATACTGAACTGCTTTATGTGAATAAGGGGCAGTCAGGCTCTTATTCATAGGCTGTCGTGCTCCCATGGCGCCAATGGTCCGCCCTCCAACAACACACTTTCAAGCGTCGGGCTTGTCGGCTTCGAAGCCTACGCCAACAAAGACGCTATTGAGAAAGTCAACACTCGCTGGAAAACGAAAAATCGACGATGCTGGGCTTGATTTAGACGGCGACGATATGTCTGCCCCTCTGAACCCTGCGAAACGCTCCAGGACAGTAACCTTCAACCCGCTTGTTCAAGAACAACTGTTTACTTCGTCGCCCGAGGCACCAACCGACTTATATGATGTTAGAAGAATTGTGAGGAAAGCGCTAGATGAGCACAATAGAGCAGGAGGAGACGATTCGCGATACGATGGTGTCAAAGAGGTCTTTTCGACCAAGAGCAGGTCGCAGGGAAAGGCGGAGAATGATCTCATGAGGGCACATCTCTTGGCTCTGACCAGCTGTGTGTCTCTACTCGGGAAGAACTCGTCAGGGCTTGTCAGAGCAGTCCTGGAGTCAGAGTGGGTTGGTAGAGAAGAGCCATATGTTAGGTCGTATGTGAGCTTTCTGGGAAACCTAGCCAGCGCACAGGGCGCTTATGTGGGAACCATTCTATCCATGTTGGTTGGGAAATTCTCTACATGTTTGTACCATCCACCCTACAAGATTGATAGTATAGCTAACAAAAATGCAGTGCGGATCTCAAATGGAAGGTTGGCCGACTGCCCCATCGTTAACCGCACCCAGCTCTCGTCTCGTGTCCACTCTGCGCTCAAGTACCTATTGCGCCTGATCCCTTCAGCATCTGGGACTCTCGCTCCTATTCTGGCTGCAAAATTTCCTTTCTCCGACGAATCGAAGAAAGCCCACATGGCGTTCATCGACAACTTATTAAAGATCATCGATTACGCACCAGAATTGAAAGGGGACGTTTTGGCCTTAATCACGGAAAAGCTTGTCAAGATCGATGTCCAAATGCAGATTGATCTGGATGATATGGATGACGATGTGGCTACAGCAGTTGTCCAGTCAGTGTCTATCCGTTCGGACCTACCTGAGAATGATGATTCCGATGCCGACGATAGCGATTCAGATTCCGATGCGAGCGACGACTCCCTGGACGACGAGGAAAACCGCGTCAAGACGATGCATGAAAACGTTGAGAAGATGGATGCCATCCTGGATACGCTCTTTGAACTCTATACCCCGCAATTTGAGGATCCACTTAGCTCCAGCGCAATTGCTACGTTTGATACCTTGCTGTCTCATTTTCGTAACATCATTTTACCGACATATCGCTCACGCCACACCCAATTTCTCTTATTTCACTTCGCCCAGACTTCGGAGCACCTTATCGACACATTTGCAGGAGAGTGCGTCGATCTCGCTTTCAAGTCTGGCCGCGCGGCTGCATTAAAGCAATCTGCAGCAGCATACCTCGCATCATTCGTTTCTCGTGGTGCGAATGTACTTCCACATGTTGTGCGTGATGTTTTCGACTACATTGGCACTAATCTTGACCTCATCCGATCCGAGAACGAGCTTTCATGTCGGGGACCGGACCTTCAACGCTACAGCACATTTTATGCAACCACCCAGGCCCTTCTGTACATATTTTGTTTCCGATGGCGCGACCTTGTTGTTTCCCCATCTGAGGAAGAGGGCGAGATTGATGAGGAAGACTTTGTTGGCAGGGAACTGGAATGGCGCGCTGGAATAAAGGAACTCCTACACCGCACAATCTATTCCGAGCTCAACCCATTGAAAATCTGTGCCCCATCAATTGTGGAAGAGTTTGCGAAGATTGCACACCACCTACGCTTCATGTATGTCTTTCCGAAGCTGGAAGAAAACAAGCGGGTGAGACTCTCTCAGTTTGGGTTGGGTGCAGGGAACGCATCTGGCCTGCTGAGAGATAGCGGCTTTGCATCCAGGGTTGCCACAGAGGATGGCGACCAGGAGAGCTGGCACCAGCTTGAGGCATACTTTCCATTTGATCCTTACCAACTGCCAAAAAGTCGAAGGTGGGTCGAGAGCGACTACGTGAACTGGAGGGGAGTACCTGGATTACATCAAGACGAAGAGGAGGAGGAAGATGACAGCACAGATGCTGGGGATGATGATGATGAAGACGACGATGACGATGTGGAGGTCGACACAGCGACGGATGACGAAGAGGACTAAGCTTCCTCTCTGGACGACGGGCACCAAATAATACGAATTGATGCCGATCTACTTTTAATGCATAGCGTACAGGAATGGGAAACACGGAAAAGTGTGGCGTTTTGAAGCGAAGGCGAAAGTGCTGGTGGAGTTCGAGTTATACCTTGATAAATACTTGCAGCACTGGGTATATCCATGATATGATGATAGAGGTCTAGTCAGGTGATTGCCTTTTCTGGGGAGTTAGCTATATAAGAATATAAAGCTTGTAGCCATCTACTGCTCTTGTGATTTGGGACAGCAATATGTTTGGTTTTGGGATTCCCTTTGTGGCGTCGGCTTCTCCAATTTGAAGGTACATAATGGTTGCTAAAATTAAAGGGAGTCACTCAATTCTGGCTTTGGAACAAAGCCCCTTATGTGGCCTCCCTTCCTGTATAGTAACCATATATGTGTATTCTAAGTCAGGTACTGAAGCACTATATTCAAGGCCGGCGGCTTTGTAGTTGCCTCCTTTCGTGGGACAGGGTGGTAGTAGTCGCATCTCATGCAGATACTAAATATAATTTTTTAGTCAATGTTACAACGACTAAGCGTCAATCATTCTATAGAGGTCTGTGTTCCTACTATATAGTTTTACTTGTGCCACTCGCGTGGCTTGTGCTAGTGTGAATTTAAGCGCTTGCCGCCTCGAACCTGGAGCAACCCCACACAGTGCGGTTACATTAACCGGCGGCAAAGTAAAATTTCACGCTAGCCAGGGTTCGGCGCTTATTTAGACGCGCAAGATGGCCTCGCCGGTTATCGATCAAACGGATACCACCTCATTCAATCAAGCTTTATCTCGTCTGCTGGCCCTACCAAACCCCTCACTCGGCTATAGCAGTCTAGAGCACAGTTCTACACTTGGCAGGAGGGACACTGTTATCCGAGTGTTGAGCGGTGGCCGCCCAACGCGTCCCACTATCGTGAAGATGGAGTATCTTTCAGCAAAATCGGCTAATGTCCACTCAACCAAGACCAAGGCAGTGGAAGATGCTAGGCAGATGCAAGCCAGCGTCGTGGAAGAGTGCAAAAAATCCTCTCGGGATCCGCCAAATTATCTACTGCTGGAGTTGATTGGAAAAGGAAGTTTTGGGAGAGTTTACAAGGCGTAAGTCTACCCTATAATCCAGCGGGTTAACTGTCCTGGTTCTAAACACGGATCCATTGTTTAGGAAAGATTTGATTTCTACTGCAGTTGTGGCCGTTAAGATCATCGATATCGATGAGGGCGACACTTTGAATCCACGTCTTGCGGATACTTATTCAGAATTTATGAAAGAAGTTAACGCACTAAAGATTCTGAGTGAAACAAAAGCGCGGAACATCAACCATGTTATCGAGGCTCTTCCGGTCGGAAAGGCAATGTGGATGATCACAGAGTACTGTGGAGGTGGAAGTATTTCTACATTGGTAAATTATGATCTCTTTTCATATCGAATCTGAAGCTGACAATCCTCAGATGAGACCAACCCCAAAAGGCCTCCGTGAACGTTACATCATTCCAATTCTAAGAGAAGTCGCAGAAGCCGTCTATTGGGTTCATGAAGCTGGAATTATCCACCGAGACTTGAAATGTTAGTTCTTCGTTAATTTGTGGCCCAATCAGCGCTAACATAGCCTAGGTGCAAATGTCCTCATCACTGAAGAGGGTGGCGTTCAGCTCTGTGACTTCGGTGTCGCCGGTATGATGGAGACGTCCCTCGATAAGAGATCTACGTTCATAGGCACCATAAACTGGATGGCGCCGGAGTTATTTAACGCAAACCCACATTACGGCAAAGAAGTTGACATCTGGGCATTCGGATCGATGGCTTATGAAATGGCTACGGGTCTGCCTCCAAACGCAAGGTCTGGAATTACCGATGGCGCTGAAATGGGTGACTACCTCAAAGAACACCTCCCACGACTCGAGGGGAACCAATACAGCGAAGGATTAAAGAACATCGTGGCATATTGCCTGGAAGAGCGTGTTTCAGACAGGCCAGATATTAAATCAGTCCAGATGCATCCATACATCCACAACACCAACAACACATACCCGGCGTATTCCCTTGCTGAACTTGTCAGGGCGTTTAAGCACTGGGAAGAATCTGGCGGCTCTCGCAAGTCGCTTTTCATGATGGGAGGCGCACAGGGCCCGTCTGATTCGTTTCCATCTGGCGAAGACCAGGACAATTGGAATTTCTCAACAACTGCTGCTTTTGACCAGTCGGTTGGCGAGTCGACCAACCTGCAGGACGTCATCAATGTTTATGGCAGTTCTGTTGACCTCTCCACAGAGTTTGCAGAGAAAACGTCTAAACCTTCTCGTCAGCAACAGGCTAGAGAGCGTGGAAGGCGTCGCCCTCCCCCAGAGGCATTGAACCCAATCAAAGCTCCCCTTGAAAAGCTTTTCGATCCCCATACAATCTCCAACTATGAGGATAACTCAAGAATACACTACGCCCGAGACTTCCCAATGCCCATGCCAGTTTCCGATCTTCCACTGAGAGAAAGAGACGACACAGCTCAAATATCTATCAGAGACACGATGATTGATTTGGGAGGGCATGACATTGAAACCGGTTTATCAAGCTTCCCGGATCTTACCATTCGACCAGACCGAGAAATTCGTACCAATGATGCTGAAGATACGGACGACAATGAATATAGCTATGACGATGGTACTATAACTGGTTTTGGCGGACCGCCGTTGTCAGATCCAGCCGACAACCCAAATCGTCGCACCCGGGACTGGAAGTTCCCTTCTGCTCCCGCACCCTCATCAGACGTGGAAACTTACCGCTTCCCAAATACAGTAGCTCCAGCCCGACCTTCCGTCACGCTTGGATCCGGGGGACGCCCAAAATTAGTGCACCACCCCACAGAGCCGCTGGGAGTTGGATTCAATAACTTCATGTCTGCACCCACGTCTCCAAGGATGTCCATCCGAGAGTCCTTGATAGATCTTGATTTCGGCCTACCTGATGCTGCGCCAGAATACGTCCCGGAACCCTCGCGACCATCCACAGCTGATTCTGCAGCAAGCAACGAATTTGTTTCTGGAAATCCATTTGACTTGGAACGCCATGCCTCGACCGATTTCCGCAATGCACCAAGAGAGCCCTCTCTTTACCTTCCAGGTGACTCTGGCTTTGCAGGCCATTTCCGCGCCCGAAGCAATCTTCAGGATGTAGCAGATATATCCGACTTTTCCGGGTCAGACGCCGAGCAATATGGCCCACCAGCTGGTCAAGAATATGGCCAGCGATCCCAGCAGGTGTTCGACTACTCTGATGCGGATTACTCACAGTCTCCAACGATCGAAAAGTCGTTCAATTCCCAACCGATTCCAACCTGGAATGCACCTCAGGGCGTAGTTTATGGCATGGATCGATTCCCACCGCTGCCAATCCCACCGTCGATGGCGGCACTTGCAGGCACAGCAACGAGCGACGAAATGTCAAGCGAGCTCCAACGTCTTCTTGGTGGCCTTACTACACAGCTAGAGGCTTATCGAGACGTCGCCGAATCTCTCCCACCAACTGCACCCAACCAGCGCGAAAAACTCACCCGAATGGAATGAGACGCGCAATGCATGGTTGTTTTATATGGATTCTCAAAGAGATCCAAGTACGATATTGTCAAATGATACCACGGAACAATTGTTTTTTTTGTCAGCATTGAAGCAAACTTTTACGACAGGAGCTAGGCGTTTATATAAGTTTTGTCGGTAATGAGCGCGTACAAACAAAAAGTGGCTTTAAGACGGCAACAATCTTTATTGAATGTTCAACGCTTTCCCTTTCTTTGTGCCTCATAAGACTTAACCTGAAGACTTAACGGTATAATAGATGCTGAGCGGTATGGTTTCACACCGGGGTCCTTTTTAACTTACCGTAGTTGACATTATACTGAATATACCCCCATTTGTGAAGTTGCTGGCCTTTTATTGTGAAGTCGAGACTTCGAGACTCCCGTGAAGAGTGAAATGTTTGGATCCTTACCTCACACCATGCCTAGCCCGACGGGCTTTCTTATAAAATATCATGAATGAGATCACTGGGATTGTTTGAATATTTGTATTGTTTCATTAAAGCCTCGCTTGCATACTCACTCCTCTTTAGTCTCGACTGTCAATATTAATGGGAATTCTTGACGTTCTCCAGGAAATATGATCCCCTCCCGAACGGCGACCTGCTCCACCACCCCACTGGAGATTCATCCCATTGTCTCGCATGAATGGCAAGCCCAACAAAATCTCCGTGTCCAACTGCTTCCCTTCAATAACCCATGCCTCGCCCTGCGTCCGAATCGATTCGCCCCTCTCTCCAGTAAAAGTGAGGGGTAGCATTACTCGCTCATCTGTTGAATCGCCCTTACCGCTGATGCCACACGTAGTCATCCCAATACCACGTGTCACCGATATGCCTGGAAAACATCGTCTCAGAGCAGATCGTTTAATGAGCGTCGTGGAGGCTCCAGTGTCGATTATGCAGTGGACCTTTTTGCCCGACGGCGACAGAGGAAATGTTACGGGTGTTTCAGAGTCCCTCGACCGGTCAGGATCAATGCCATGACTGCCATTTCCACCTTTGGAGCGAGCACTGCTCCCTCGGTGGTCAAACTCCAAGTCGCCAAACATATCAGCAAAGTCTCTTGGGCCACGGCCAGGACTGTAGGGAGGAGGAGGCTCTCGGTGAAACCTGCTGTGCTCCCTATCATAGCAATTTTCGTCGCTGAAGCCACCAAAGCCTCTAGGATGAGGCCGCATTTGAGGAGGTGGGCCAAACCCACGGCGCATGAAACCTGGCAGAGGGTGTCGTGGCGGGGCCATTGGCACCGTTGGAAGAAATGTGCCACCAAGGGGGATACTATGGCGACCAGGTTCGGGTCTGTACAAACCACGTCTGGGGTTGTGACCTGGTCCAGAAGCCCACCCATCAACTGGGCTCCAACCCATATCACCCATAGTTTATTCTCTCTTGTGAATGATGAAGCAGTGCCGGGTTGGATGGTTGAATGTGGCACAGATGAGTGTAAGAGAGAAGGTAAGAAGACACAGAAGACAAACTAGCAATAAAGATGCCAAACGGGGTGAATTGTGTACGTCTAAATACTTAAATCTCCGCTGTTATTCGCCATATATTGTGAGCCAGTCCATTTACCGCGTCGAATTCTTCAAATGATGCACCTTCCAGTTGTCCATTCACAGACAATCTCCCCTATTTTCTCTTTCCTCCAACTCGAATGAGTCGCCCTGTACGTCGGCGTTTACTCCTCTTGCCAACTAGGTACTGCACCACTCTGACTTCAGTATCAATGGGGATTTTGTTTCCCTGGACCATGATGGAATCGGGTTCACCGTTGCTACCCCATTCAAGAGTCATGAGGTTAGCCCTAAGGTAAGGAAGACCAAGGAGACAGTCAACATCGACCTCGTTGTCGCAAATCCATGCTTCTCCTTCTACCTTGGCCTGGCTATTGCCAAAGTTGAACGTTAGAGGCATCGTAAACCTTTGATGGGAACCGTCAGACCCACCATCGACGCCAACAATGTTAAGTCGTTTGTCCGTCCGAACAGGGATGCCTCGGAAGTGCTTGTTATAGGCAGCCGTAGTAATTATCGTCATCGATGCGCCCGTATCGATCAGTATGTGCATAGGTTGACCGGTTGCTCCCAGAGGATATATATAGGGGGCTTCAGTAGTAGTTACTCCACCTCCTCCAGCAGAGCCTCTGAAGTTTCCAGGCCCGCTGCCAGGCCATTCCGTGGGCTGTGGATAGGGGCCGGGGAAATTCTGACCCCAGAGCCAGGAAAGTTGGTTGGCCCGGGGCCTGATGGTGGTGGGAAGCCGGGGAAATTCTGACCTCCAGAGCCTGGAAAGTTTGTTGGCCCGGGGTCGGATGGTGGTGGGAAGCCAGGGAAGTTCATTCCACCAGGCATCGGTCCTGGAAACCCTCCGCCACCGCCATCACCACTGCCACCCTGGCATTCGCCGGTGCAGCCAGGGCCGCACGGCATAAAAGGAGGCATTCCAAGCCCGGGAAATGGAAATGGGGGCATGAAACCTCCCATTCCGCCACCCATTCCGCCGCCAGAGCACGCTTCGCACCGTGGGTCACCGCAGCCGCCACCATTGCCGCCAAATAGTGTGTCCATTTTTTAATCTTTTGATTTCGCTAGTATGGAGACAGAGAGGAATATCGAGTGTTGTAGTCGGTATGAACTATAGCCTAAGAGTTATAAGAACTTTTGAGACTTTGTCACTAATATTGCGGTCATGGACGAAGAAAGGCAAGAACGCCGACCTGAAGGCAGCCTTTATCACTAGTGGTACTTGTCCCCATTCATAGCTATCACTGGGAGACTCTGAATGTGATGGCGACGTCACATACCACGTCGGTTGGATAAAAGATGGAACGGATGCTAGAAAACCAGGCAATCATATTGGAGACAACTGCCCGCACGTAATCAGTGACCAAGCTTAGTTGGTATTGGGAGTATAAATAGAGTGGTTATTTCCCTGCCTATAGCCACCTTATTGACTTGCCACAGAAAACTCGCGTCTCGTGGTATAGTTGTAATCAACCGAAGGTAACTTCTGGCGGCCGTGCCAATAAAAATACAAATTGATGTACATTAAGTATTTGATATATCCCCTGTTATTACAATATCTTCGCACCAGTCCCGGCGGCCTGCCCCATAAAGAAGTGCTTCAGAGGCCCCAGAGCATTCACCGCGCTCAGGCCAATGCTTCGCAGAGGCACAATAGGCCCACTCTCATACGCGTACAGCTTGTGGAGTTTGTCCACCACACCCATTAATACATGGTTCTTGGCGTATCTATCCGCGTTATAACTCTCCAAGCTCATGGAGACACCGATATCCAGCCCGTGCGTCACAGAATACTCGATTGTTTTCACTAGGCTTTCGACATCGCCTTGCCCTTGATTCAGACCCTGGCCGGCAAGAGGGTGGACGGTGTGAGCTGCATCTCCAATCAGAGCCACGCGCTCTCCGATATAAGTATCTGCATGGCGCATTTTGAGCGGGAAGGAAGCTACTGTTCCTTCTTGAACAGTCAGAACTCGTTGAGGGATGCGGTTGGTTTCGGAAGAAGTATGTTGGGATCTCCAGGCATACTCATCGGCTTGGCCAGAGGTAAGAGAGTGCATATATGTGAGGTCCACAGGCGACAAGCGGAATGCAGCGTTAACCATAGCTGTGAAGTCTTCGGTGGATAAAGACTTCAGGAGTGCGGCTCGTTCTGGAGTCGTTGACCAGACAAGGGTTGAGAGGCGACCGGGTAGCGGTAGCATAGCAGCTGGGCCGGTGGGAAGGAACCTTTGGTATGCGACCTTGTGGTCCTCGCCGCCCCATCCCTCACCCTCCAATTCGACTGTAGCCACAACCCCATGCCTGTTATAATCCCATCCTGAGCTGTTGATACCCGCAAACGCCCTTACAGGGCTGTTGGCGCCATCGGCTCCAATGAGTAACCGCGCCGCAATCTGTCGACCGCCCGAGAGCTGAACAATAGGCCATGACCGGAGGTCTGATGTCTCTGTCTCTTGACCCAGCTCAATATTTTCCACTTTGGTGTTGTCAAAAATCGAAACCCCCGATAATTCGTCGATCCGCTTGAGAAGTCCCGATGTGAGATTCAGGTTTTCGTTCATATATGCTATCGTTTTGCCCTGCGACCCTTGTGGCCAGTCAAATTCTATCCTCGACCCTGTAACTCCATCCCACACCTGCATCTCCTCATATGCCTGCACCCTGTCGCGCTTGATATTCTTCCACGCGCCGATTTTATCAAGGAACTCCACGGAAGTGGGTGTGAGGGAGCTGCATCGGTTCGAGAATTGTGTCGGCGGGAGTGACCATGATCGCGTTCGGCTAAGATCCTGGCTTTCGATAAGAGCGACTTTGAGGCCGGAAGTGGCAGCAGTTGCCCCTGGGAAGATGTCAATTGATGCTATAGAGCAGATGTCAAGGTGCTAAGCATACTCAATGCTGCCAGGACACTCAGACCTGCTGGCCCACCCCCCACGCAGACGACATCATACACGTCCGGTGATGATTCCGTTGCGTATCCTCGGCGCTGTCGAGGTGCTTGGTGGGAGCAGCTACGGCAGATATATCTACCAAAGCTCCGGGTTGTAGTCCTGGTCGCTAATTGCTTCATGCTGAGGTTTGGGATGTGTGAGGTTGAATTTGGCTGCTTGAGGCTGTTCGGGATGATGGTGTTTAAGCGCGGCGCCAAGCGCTCACACTGAACTTTAGACGCGACGTTACGACAAGCATACTGGAGACAAATACCGAGCACGCATTTGTCGAGATATAGCATGCAGCCTTTCCGCGGATTTTTGTTCAGAATATTTACATTATTAGAGACTTTAATATGTGAAATATTTATGCCTAATTAATTTACTATTTACCTGTGCTGTTCTCTGGCCCCAGGAGTCCCAATGTGATGAGACCAAGCCAATGGCAAATATCACATGGTAATAATTTAACAGACAATCAATTCATATATATAAGCTATGAAGTTCCAGTTCGCCGAATAATGCGCGCTTTCGTACTCCTAACAATGACGCACCTGAAAGACGCCTCCTAAACACCATAATTCCATGCATCCATATGACTGCGCCAACCAGCGCCTGCTCCGCTTGATAAGAAAAAGCCGAAGAATAAAACAAACACCCCAACTCTTTGCTTTCATGCAGTCATTAACGTAACAGTCGTCGCACGTCGGTCAAGCTTCAATATCCGGCACAATCTGACTCGGTTCCCTCGGGTCAAACCATGCAACCCGGCGGTCATCTCCACCGTACGCTCCCACCGTAACCCATACGTGCTTAAACGGAACCTTGACATTGACAAGTTCTCTGTTTCCAAGCCACCTCAGTCGGCTTTCTGGCTCCATTGCGCTGCGGCCAATTCCACCGTTCGTAATCCATTCGCCAACGATGGCCTTGATGAACTCGACTTTACGACGGAAGTCGTTGGCAGCCGGAATGCCCTGAATCATTGGGTCAACCTGGATGCCGCGGCGGCGACTTGTCATGCCATTGCGCGTGGAAGGCTTAGTCATGAAGTTCAAGAATGCTTGCAGTGGGAACGAAAGATGTTGGCGATCATCCAGTGCGGCGCTGGGCAAGTTGCCGGTGAGTGCCAAGTCGCGCGCTGCTTCGAGAGGGAGGTGGTAGAAGTCGCACCACGTTCCATCTGCGGAGAGAAGAAGTTTTGTGTGGTCTGGGAAATTGAACTGCGAGATGTGTTAGTGATGGTTTTGTAACACCATGGTCGGTTTAACTTACCTGGAAAGAACCATTGCGGAATCCCCAGCACCCCACATCACCAAATCGCTGATAAAATGTAACAACGTTGCTTTTGTTGGGATCCGAGGAGTTCGAGTCGCCATCTAGCGACATTCTGTTGAGGGCGTCGTCGTATGGATGATCTTGGTCACGGCCAAATACTGTCATGTAATTTGCGAATTTTCTCCAAAGAACGATCTTCTCACGTTTCCTATCCTCCCACTCATCCTTCCCTCTGCCCAGTTTTCCTGCCGCGCCGTATTCCTCGCTTGCTGCAAAGGCTCGTGGGTTAACCTTGACACAGGAGATACCTTCGTCGCCGTTGTTTTCGAAGAACTCAATGTCCGCTCCCGAAACCGGCACAAGTTGGTGTCTATCAGCATAGTTGGGATTGCGTCGATTCTGGAGATGCTTCTCGGCATTTCGAACAACGACACAAGTAGGCGGGATTTGGGTATTTGAATCACCAGAGGCCGGTAGAGATTTGAAGATGCATCCCACACCTCCATCATTCAGGATGTAGCCTAGTCCGAATTTGTTGGTGTAGTCAACCCACTTCACAACTATAGTCGGCTCCGAATCTGGCGCCTCCCGTGCAGGCCCAACGGATCTGCTGTTTAGTGCACGTTCGATTTCTGCGTATAGAATTTGAAGATTCTTGGTGACATGCCTCGGTTTGGAGCGATGGAGAAATTCCGCATTCTCGGAAGGGCTGAATATGGAAGCAACCGTTGGATCGCGGGACGAGGACTTCACAGACGTCTCCGAATTTGATCTACCCAGTTGCTGTACCATGTCTGCGCCTAGACGCGCTTCGGTTGACACGGCCGACTCGGAGATGACTTTGCCTTTACCCTGAGACCTAGATGTCTCCCTTGGCTCCCTTCTAGGCCTGGTTCTAGTCTCAGTGGGGACCTGCTCCTCCTCGGACACTTGGTCAGAAGGATTTGCTCGTCGTGTGCTGGAACTGGATTCGGCCTGTGCTCTAGGCCGGCGAGCTGTTGCCGAAATGGTTGGCGGTTGGTTCTGGGCGCGCTGCTGAGCCGCGAAGCTCCGTGGTACAGTTTTGGAGGCAGGGGCGACGGTAACTGGGCGATGTGTAAGTGGCTTCTGGTCGTATTCCTTGGACTTTGTTGCCGTCCTAGATTCCTCCCGTGCCAAAGTCGCTTTATGCTCCCGTACTACTTCGTCGAATGGTCGATACACAACGTTGTCTGCCAGGGGTACTGCGGGCGTAAGACCTGCCTTCTCTTCTGCGGCAACCTCCCTATAAGTGCTCGAGTGAACCTTTTGAGTTGCGCTCCACGGCCCAACATCGCTCTTCACGCAAAGAGCCTTGAGGTTCCTGGCATATAGGCTTGCCCTTCCCCCGCGAAGGCTAAGAGTAGCAAATTGGTTTGGATCTGGAGAATTTTCCCGGAGAGAAGGAGTCATCTCTTCCTCTTGTGGGACCCACCCACTGGAGAAGAATGGATGCTGGACGATGGTATCACAATCTGGGCGCTCTTCTGGGCTTTGTAGAAGAAGCGCTACCAGGTCCTTGGCTTCCTGGGAAATGTAGTTGTTGGTCTTGTCCAATGAAGGCCAGTCGTATTCGCGCTCTCTCGCCTTTCTGTATATTTCCTCCTGAGTGGTGGATTGGAAAGGTGGGCGTCCTGTAAGCATAGCAAAAATGATGATACCCAAACTCCAAATATCGACTGCATGGTCGTGGCCTCCTTTCCCCTTTTCTAAAATCTCCGGAGCGATATAGTTGGGTGTGCCACAGAGTGTGGTTCTTCGTACCGCAGTCATATCCTTCCCTGACATGAGCAATGCAGCAAGCCCAAAGTCTCCAACCTTGACGTTCATATCTTTATCTAGGAAAATGTTCCCCATTTTCAGATCTCGATGGATAATGCCTTTCGAGTGCATATATTTGATAGCTCCGGCAACTTGAATGGTGTAAAAGCGAACTTCTGGCTCGGTGACAAATCTTCGCTTCTTTACCATGTCCATTAAGGAGCCGTTGGGGCATAATTCGAGTACGATGTATGTGCTTTCTTGGTAGGTGAAAGCCCTGTGGAATTGGACGATGTTGGCGTGTCTCATCTTGGAATGGATTTGCAGTTCCGTTTGGAACTATGAATAAGTCAGAATGCCAGATCTCCAGATATAATGGCAGTTCTCTCTGGGACTAACCTTTTGCTCCATCTTTTTTTGCGGCATGACGCTCTTCACTATCTTGAGTGCATACTTCTCCCTCGTGCCGGCGAGGACACCATCATAGCAGATTGCAAAACCACCCTTCCCAAGTAATGTGCCAGTTTGGTATGTTGCTCCATTTGGGCGATCAGAGCTCGGCGGCTCATAAACGTTAGCGGGTGGTGGCGGCGGGTGGTCTTTCTCTCGTGGCGAGACTTTGGCTGGCGCGGCTTTGGTTCTTTCCTTGTGCGCAGCTTGTCGAGGCCTAAGATTGGCATTGATATCCAGGGGCGATAAGGCTGCCATATCTATGCCTTCCGGATATAGGCTCTCCCAAGCAAGATATGGCTTTACAGCTGCAAATGCCTCTTTGGTGGCGTCTTCGTATGTATCGCCTTCTTCAAGCAGATTCTCTTCTTCTCGGTCGTGATATTCGAAATCAAGGTAAGCAAGAGTATCAAGAAATTGTTTCTCGTTGGAATCGTGAGCGCAGTATATCTGTATAACTCGTTGGTTAGTAAAAAATACCAACTGGTGCGTCTCGTCTTCTAGTAGAGGCCTGACGCAGTCTCTGGGAATAGACACGGCCTGGCATAGTATAGACCCAGCAATCTGGTGGGCTTCCTCGTCATCTTCTTGGTAGCATATATCGTGCACTGGCCCGATCTCCTGGTACCATGGGTCTCTTGGAGGCTCAAAGTCGATTTCACCATCTGAGTCGCTAGAAGAACAATATAGCTGCTCAACTTCGCGTCTCTTCTTGTTGTTATGCTCGATAATTCGCTGTGGTAGTCTCATATCGTCATACAGGAGCCACCCAACCGGTGGGAGGCAGGATTCCCCCTCCATGATCGCGTGCTATTCGGGGTGTAGAGAACGATTTGTACTTACAAGGTTGGCTGGGTTTCCACGTCTTTCGAAGCGTTGGCATAATAAGCTAGGCGAAGCGTTAAGCAATTGTAACTGAGCAAACCTGGCGCCTTCGAGATGGCCGTCGTTTTATGTTGTCGTTACCAAAAACTACTGAAGACTGATTCCAATACCAGCTGTTGATCAAAGATACCCTTCAAATCGGTCAAGTGCGGACCATGTGGTTGGCAGAGCAACATGGCGGTCATAACATATGCCGAGCTCCGATAACAGACGTCAGACCGCGACACCCACTGTGGAGCAGATTGAACTGGAGCATATTCCTACCGACACAACTATCCAGGGTCCTTTCTTTATTAATTCTACATTGCAATGGAGTTGAAGTAATCGTCTTATTTTACCTGTGTCGCGGGCGCGTTACATTGCTTTCCATACTTTTCACAACATATTTCGGTTTGGAGACCGCCCACAATCCATGCCCAGGCAAACCTTGGCAGTTACCAATATCTAGACGCCATTTGGCCGTTATCCCATCATGGTACCTCTACCATTGTTCAAACTTGCATCTCTATTTGTTAGACATATTTCGAAGTATGGAGCGGTAAGTACAGTTTGCCCTCCCCGCATAGCCCCGTAGTTGCTGATACCTGCCTCAGAATAGAATAAAGATCCAAGCCCACGAACACCCATCATTGCGGCGCATAGCAGCCAAATATGGACAAACGATACACCAGATAACCATGCGGGTCTCCGTCGCCTCCATGCGCGACGTGGCGGCGGAGAAACGAGCGAAAGAGAAGGCGGAGGCGCCGACAGTCAAAACCGCAGAGCAAGTAAAGGCCGATGAAGAGAAGGCAGCCGCAAAGGCTGCGAGTGCTGCGAAGGCTGCGGCGACAGGGACAAAAGAAAAGGTCTCTTCGTACGATCCCAGCAGGAGCATATGGACGCGCAAGTTCAGGCCTATACCGGAAGCGAAAGCAGTTGATTTGTTTGCCGATGTCATAGGAGATGCATTTGTCCTGCTCGTTGCAGGTGGCCTCATTACATACGAATACGTCAAATCCAAATCGAAACCCGATCAAAATACAGTGAGGATTGCTGAGCTGGCACAACAGCTGGAGGAAGAGGAGCTCAGGGTAGCGGAGCTGGAGGCGCTGGAAAAGAGACAACAACATCGCGTTGAGGTGCTTGAGAAAGCTTTGGAGTTGCTTAAGGAGGAAAGAGCCATAGCAAAGCTGAGAACGGCATAACACATGGCAGGTATGCATTGACTACCATCATTGCATTGGTACCATCTATGGGCTCGTTAGAGAGTCCAATTTGCAGCTTTACTTGCACATGTATATAAACAGTGCAAGATGGCGGTGTATATACTCTACTTTATTTGTATAACATTATATAGACTCTGCTATGGTTGGGGCAGCAAAGCAAAAGGATCGCTCGGTATCTGGAAAGGTGCCTTTGGAGTTCGGCGATTGGGGAACATCAGATAATGTTCTCGTCTCTGGGGAAATCACCTACAAGACAACCCTACTCAAAATATATACCCATTTTCCAAGATACCATCATTGCGCATTGGATTCGTACTGTTCATATAACTCCAAATTAGCTAGACGTCTAAACTCCAATATCCATATATTCAAGAGCTCTGTTCCTATTGCGTTGGCGATAGAGTCCTAGAGTGCCATCAAAATCATGTTTTGCAGCAGCTTACGAAAACGACCTCAATGGGAGTCGGTGCCATCAACTCTCCTATCTGTGCCTACTCCAAAATGGACAGGTAATACCTATTCTCTAACAAAAAGTGTCAAAATGCTGACACGGAGAAGAAAGAACCCTCAGCACACACGACATAGCCATCCCGTTCCAACGGTCTGGAGAAGAACCGCATTTATTGCGCTTTCTACTATTATCTGCTTCCGACTTGGACGCCCAAAAAGAAGTTGTGGAGTCTATAGAAAGGCTCTGTGTCTTCAATGACGGGGGGCATGCTGACATCGTATTCTTATTGAAGGAGAAAGATATGAAGAATGGCTTCGCTGCATACATACAGCTCCAGACAATGTCTGTCATCTATTCCCATCACTATAGCCATCGAAATGAGTTAACCACAAGCGAAGATTACTTAACTCGAGACTGGACATATCGATCATTCCCCTCAACAGCTTGCGCGCTTTACCGACGACACTCTTCGTCTACCAGCGCCAGATGCTTCGAGCAAAGACGATATCAGCGCCCATCGCACCGCTCAGTGTACTGCCATACTGCTCCTCCGGTTCTCAACTCCACGAGCATACCAAGAACGTGCTGAGTGACATGTACCATGGTTTCTCCGAGCTTGCCGTAGCAGCAACGACGACAGATGGCCAGAATGCCATCAAAAAATACGTGCCGGACAGGGGTCAGTCGGAAGAGGCTATCCGATTTTGGCTCTATGAATACATAGTTGAGTGAGCTCTTGCAGGGATTTGATGTGATATCGACCAGAAGATTTGCGTGCTCGAACAGATATGGCTAGGGGTGGGATGCTCACGCACTATTGTGGTAGGGGGGTGGGCTATAATGAGCTTCTAGCTACTTACAGTATCTACCACTGGAGAATCACAGAGGATTATCCATATCAACCACTACCCTTTGAGAAGTGATGACGAGCGAGTCACATTGGGCGTTTTTGAAGATGATATTCAATGGTCGGCTCCCTCCCTTGCCGGTGAAAGAAGACTTCTCATTATGCACAACAGGCTGGCAGGTTGTGGTTCATAGTATTGTCACTTGCAGCAGTTGTTGGGCCGACCAAGAACAGACGACCAGTCCATTCCATGCAGCAAGTATTCCCATCGAAGTTGAGGGATTCTTGCTCCCTATATAACGTTTTCGAATTCTGATCGATTGCCGGGCGATGAGAGCAACACGCCGACGATCACCATCGACACATGGATGATCACTTTACATTTCAGACCGCCTCTCGATTACCACTGAATAAGTGGCGTGGCTGGCGATTCTGCACTGCACTGCACTGACCAGACTCGTTTGTGGTTGACTAGCCCTTCCGCATCCTGTAAGACACCCCGGGGTCGAGGGGTTGGTGGAGCGAGGGACCAATTAGACACATTCTTGAAGCGCTCCAGAGGCACCAAAATAGTGTCAAAAGGCACGTCCCCTCCCGCCCGCTCCTCGGATAAGAACGCCTGTGGCCCTTTTCTTGTGTGACGAGACATGTCAAGTACTTGTACGCTATTGATCAATATCGACGAGGGATGCAATCGCATTAACTCCATCCCTTTGGTACCCTTACTGAGGGCGGTTCAAGGTCATCCCTTAACCAACAATGGCTGAAGGAATGGCCGTATTGAGGCAACCAAGGGATTAAATACCGAAATAGTATCTGTTGGATGGTGTTGGCTTTGCTGGATTTGCTAGAAGTTAACATTTGCCGGCTTTGCGCCCCAAACGTGACCTGCTTCAGACCAGAGTCTGCGACGTCGCGGCAAGGGTGGGCCGGGCTGGTGCGGCACATCGGGAGGAATTAAGGTGGCGGCGCCGTAATGTGTGGTGGTCAATGCGATGAGGGGCGGGGAGAATGTCGCCTTGCAATCCAGGGACAACAACAACGACCCTTCTCAAGGGAGCTGAAGAGCATCTTGTTATCTGCATCCAAGGAAGAGCTGATATATAGGAATAATATAATGATTGACGAAGAATGTGCACTATTTACTGACTTGTAAAGATGTGCATACTGTGTATACCAAGATAGTTACTGTATACTGGTAGGGTATTGTGAGGTTGAGGGGACCATCCAATGGCTGTGACACCTAACCGCCCGGCACATATCGGCGGCCAATCAGATGCACGACAAGCCCCAAGCTGCACCCAAGCTGCACGTCAAGCCGTGCCATTCTTCACTTATCCCCAGTATCATAGGTCACACTGTTAAAATATCCTCTACAGACCTGCATACACCCCCAGCGACTATTGCCCCAATCGGCGTCTTATATGCACAAAACGAGTAATCTACTACCGTTTTTTGTTTTTGCATACTGTCAATTATGGCCGCTGTGTGGTGTGTGGTCAATTATAGCTCCTCAAACTGTAGTTGACCGCCCAGCCGCCTTTCCCCCCCGATTGGAACTGTAATGCCATGGCAATGGCCTGTGCCATGTGGCCACGGCGTTTGCGACAAAGCCTCCGTGGAACGAAGGCGCATGTACTGTGAGTATTACAAGGTATGGTGTCCCGCAAGTTTGACTTGACCTTCCCTGTCTTCCTTTCTCTTCCGTATGATCTTTGCCCCATCCCTCCTACATTCCTGGTTTCATTACCCTCATAATCCCGCTCCGAGTCTCCGGCATCTCCAGAACCTCTCACGATCCGAGTATCACCATTCATAGAGTGTGGGTTCAGACAATACTGCCTTCACCTCAACCTCACCACAACTTCAGCACAGCCCTCGCCCTCAAACACCCTCCCCGTCTCAAGTCTACCGATACTACCGTCCTTCATCGCATCTCCCGCATGAACATCTGCCGTTGACATCTCCCAAACCGTCCGATCGAAACCTCAATACCCACTCCGACCAGAGATCCAAACGATCGCGCGCCTTGGAACCGGAACACCTTCGAAGCCGAGCGCACACTCCACCGCCTGTGACAAGCTAGAAACACCAAAGCTTTGCGCAACGCCCCGCTCGCTGGCACGAACAGAGGCGATATAGTAGGGCGCATGGCCGGGTGAGCCAAGGGACCTTCTCTCTTCCTCGCCAGCTGCGCTGTCGCACTCATCGCCGTCGTTGTCCATAGCCTCTCTTTCTTAACGTCGTTCACTTCTCTTATCCGCTGGTTCGGATACCTTTCGCTTCTTTCGCCCGCCTAACTTCGCCTTTATTCTCGCTACTGTTAATTTTTGGAGTCGCAACCGCTATCAACTCGCCGGTTGAACTCTTTCGCGCAGATCAGGCGTTGCAGGCTCGGGACTGCAGTGGGAGGAATACACATATAATACACCATGGGCAAACTCATCAAGAACCACTGGGCACGCCTCATCGTCCTCACGGCCGCTATATGTACGTTTTCCCGCAAACCACGACCTCTCTACGAACCTCACTAACTTTTCACTTCCAGACCAAATAGCAGCCGCACTCCATGGCTTCTTCTGGCCCAAGATCTTCTGGGACTTCCTCACCAAGAACCTCGACGGAGCCGTAAAACCTATACCAGTGCTGCAAACCATTAACCTGATAATGGGGCTTGTCATCACAGCCTGGGAGTGGCCCCTCGGCATCATCGCAAAGACCGCCCTCCACCGCAGCATCGAAGCGCGACTGGTCGTCTACCCTCTCGCAGCCCTCTCCGCAGCACTACTCTACCAAGCCACGAACCCAGCGATATACTACACCATCGGCGTCGTGGTCTACTTCTGGGCATACAGTGAAGGCGAGGTGAGTTCCCCCGCTCTATGTACATGGCCAAAGCAGCAGCTAACAAATCTACAGATTGTGGTTGAGAAACCGTGGTGCTTACCGCAGCGCGGGAGACCGGGCAAGGTATAGCGGGATGGAGGAGGTTTACAAAGCTGCTGGGCGTATATTTGGAGTGTGGGCATGAGCGAGGCGTTCCGCTGTGATTTTAACTGCCCGTAAGGGGTTTGGGTACATATTTTCACGTCATATACTCTGATGATGTTGATACTGCGCTTCCGCTGAGGAGGCCAGATGGGAATTAGAGTAGATAGGATAATACCAAAATAAAAACTTCGGCATGATGGTTCCTTGGTCCTATTGCTCGAGTCGAGTCGGTGGAGTCGGTGCATTGACCTACTACGTAGTTTCTTTGTGGAGATGAGAGGAATGTGGTAGTTTTATTTTTGCAATACCAAGAGGTTTTTTGAAACCGTAATGGATGTTACACTTGGCTTGGGTGGTACTTGCAAATATATATCCTCGCCCTCGGCATGACACACCGGCATTACCTCACCAACCCCCAAGCACAGCAGCCGCTGTAATCGTTATCAGACACGAACATGCCTCGAGTCGTATGCTCACATGTAACACAGCATACCTCACATGCACAAACCCCATCTCAAAGTCACATCACGTGATCTCACACCGACAACTCAAAAACCATCATCAAACATGGGGAAAATCACTTGTAGAATTCCCTATTCCCTCGCAAGAGGTACTGTAGCCATAATAAAAGCTAAGCTACCATCACAAAAAGTCCCTGTTCCCGATGCCGTTCCATGTCACGCCCATATGCGCCGGTCATCAATGGTTACTTTCAAATCCTCCCCAGCCCCGACGGGCTCATAGTGGTACATCCATCCATCATAGCAGCAAGTGCTCTAGAATGAGCCACGGCCACCGATCGTCTCGTTTGTGACACCTTGTCTGGCGGAAGCCTGACGTCAAAACCGTTAGTATACTTGCATGTCAAGAATGCGGGGTAAGGTAGGGTCAACACATACCTCAGTCTCCTGGAGCGATCCCTCCTGCAAGATCTTCTGGAGCACCTCGTCTTCTTTCGACGTACCGAACTCGTTCTCAAGCTGCGACTTGGAGGCCGTGTTGAGCTCGCCCTGTGCGCCTTGCCTGTTGCACGTCATTAGTAGCTGTACCCCGCATTGGCAGTGGATGGAGGGTGGGGTCGTGACTTACTTGCTGGTTGTGAAGATCTTGAATGCGTCGAGCACGTCGACCAGAGCGATGGACTTGTCCTCTCTCCACTTCTTCAGCTGCACGGGGTCCTCGACGAAGACAACGAAGTCATCGGTGCTGCCCTTGAAGTGGACCTTCGACTGAACACCTTGTCCGCGAGCCATTTTGATATGTAGTTGGTTGGAGTTGGTGGTGGTGAGGTTTGTATGTTGTTGGATATCGTGTAGTTAAAGTTTAGACTTTAGTATTGAGTTTGTAAAGTAATGTGAAGTGTTTATGATGGTAAGATCAAAGGAAAGAAAGCGAGGGGTTGATTGAGGTTTTGTAGCTGCGTGGTTCATGGTTTCGTCATCGAATGGGTACCCTGCAAACCCCAACGGAGCCGACTCCGTGCTCCTAAACTTGGCGCACTACGTCATCACCGATGGAGGGGCAGACAGGACGCGCTAAATACCTCTCAGGGTCCACTACTCTACTTTCTATCAACTTCTATTGAGCACGAGACACCACGAGATCATTGGCACGACTCCAGAATTGTGTGATAATTGCAATTGGTGGAGTATAATTGCATAACTGAGCCACATTCTATAAATGACTGTACAGAAAACCCACAATAATGAACAAATGTAGAGAATTCTTGGACGGCGAGGGGAGGTTCTAGCTGTATTCGAAGAATGTTTACCCTCCCATCCCCTATCTAAGACCTTGGCATACAATCGAGGCTTGATGCGTACGTATGCGGCGATCCCGTGGCTACATCCATCAGACTGGCTTTACCGGGGTTTGGTTTTCACTTTCTCGAGAAATCTCGCTCAGAGGAGATGCGGAATGGTAGCCAATACTGCCTCCTGAGGCCGCTCTCACTATCGTCTTTTGACCCAGGCTGATTTTGCGCGGAGTTGTTGGTGATGATACAGAGTGACGATTTTTATCTGGTTGCAGAACGTTCTTCACTCTCAACGCCGCCAAGCGCTTCATTGTTCCAATGGGGCTACTGCCATTAGCAGGCGGCGTTGTTAAGCTAGTCATCTTTTCATCAAATAGAGTGTCAAACTGCAAGTCCAAGTCATTTATGGTAACCGTCGTTTGGTTATTCCCTGCTGCCGTTTCTGAAACTTTAGACCGAACAGGAGAGCTGGCGCCGTTGTCTGGAATAGCAGCTCTTCCGTCGCTGTTGTCTTCGCTTGGTGGCACGGGGGTGGCTTGCGGACTGACAGCGTTTCCAGACCGTTTGGTAAAATTACTTGTGATGCTTGCTACGCTGAGTTTTCGAATCATAGAGCTTGCTGAGGAGCGTACGAGATGCTCACTCCGGGCTCGTCCAGTCATTCCTGGATAAGGTAGAACTTGTCTTGTCCACACGTCCGAAAGCAAGCGTTCTAGCCTGACTCTTTCGGCCCTTGAAGGGGCAAGAACCGGAATGCGACTTGTTCCAAGTAGCGATTGTGACCTGTTGACTGCCGTATATGTGGACGAGGTCGCCGTGTCTTTCGTTGCACTTGTATTCTTGATAATGACTTGGCATAAGGGTGATTTCGGCCCAACTGTTGTGGCTCTTCGAATTGAAAGCCTCCTTGCAACGGTGCCTTAATATTTTTAGATTACACCCTTTGTGAATGGTTGAGGTACATGCTAACCTGGCTTCCCAAAAACAGTCCCCAGCGACTTGATGCCCAGAGACACCATCGTCATAAAGGCTTGGTCGTAGCTGCCGGCATGCTCGCGATTTGTACCAATGTTCAGTCGATTCCTCCATTCCAATTCTTCTTTCGAAGAACACGCGCTAAAGATAATTTCAAGGAGCTGATGATCACACTCAAACACTATCTTCCAGGAATACGGTGCCGTATGGCATTGAATGCCTGTCAAAATTAGCTTCTGTTTCGATGATATACCATTATACACCCCAGGGTACTTACCTTTTCCGTTATCTGCTTCCTCAACTCGGATGTCGTTGAAAAATATAATGGCCCCAACTTTGTAGACACCCTCCAATTTTTCAACAGTGGCAAGGACCAGACAATCTCGATACAATAAGCTTATCATATGTTGACCATCAACGCCAGTTTTTGTTTGCCACGCAACATGAAGAACACCACATAGATGCACATGCCCGAGGGATCTAATCAAAGTCTTAGATTGAGGATCAACCTGCCAATATGTCAGTATCAATAGCGCGTGGGATGCCAGCAAATGAAAGTGGATTGGCATACCTGATCGGGTTTTAAAAGCCTGTCTTGGAGCATCCACGTCTTTTCCATTGTTGCCTTCATGAGGGGGTCTTCTGTTGCTTTATTTATTTCCGATGTCATTTCTCGTAATCTCACGAGAACCTTTTCAATCTCCATGTGCGACTCTGGGCAATCGCAGACGGGTGTCTGTCTAAGTAGCTCTGCGAAAAGGAGTGGATAGCGGCATACGCGTTGTATCGGCTATGTCAGTATTAGCAGTTGCGGCCAAAGATCCTCTCCTCGGTGAGCCAACTTCCTACCTTCACTAGCAAATCACCCACAGTCAACGACTTATTAGTTTGGCCGTCGTGTACATTGGTGGATTCCAGAGAAGCCGCCAAAGCCTCCAAACCCTTTTGATATTCATCCCATTGCGGTAATGTCTTGTGTGTTGATGCGACATCCTTGACCATCATCTCATATTTCGCGCCATATTCTTCATACGCAAAAAAGCGGTGCATCTATATGTAGTTAGCTTTTTCCACAGTTCTATTGGAGGCCAATAATAATCCCAAACGTACCCTTTTGCCGAATACTTTTGCCACATCAGCGGCAACTTGAGGTTCTGCAGTCACACCAGGAATTTTCTGCACCCATGACAAGTCACCGGGATTCTCAGGAACAGCATCCAAACTTCGCCATCGATGATGCCCCTGATTCTCAGGCGCGGGGGCAGGTATATACTCTGGTTGTGTATATTCGGAATGAGGGACAACTCGATGAAGGTCTCCCAGGAGCTCATCATGAAGCTCAACAATCTCAGACAAGTTTCGACTGATTGACTCCTTGAGGCTTGGTAGTAACCTTGGAACTGAAGCCAGCAGAGTTACATACACCTACGAAATGAGACTCAATCAGCCACTGAATTTTCATTTAGTAACTCAAGACTTACATTCTTTAGAAATTTTACATCTCCAAAGTAACCCTCTTCGGTGCTTATAATTTCTTCGAGTACTCGACGCCGTCGAATAGAACGATGAGTTACTGCAACATCGTTGGCTATGCCCTTGGAAGTATAGGCACTGTCTTCAGAAGTGCGAGGCGCAATATTAGATGCCCTACTGCTGCGGTCTGTCCTTTGATGTTTCGAAGTATGTCCACGGTGCCGAGACTTCGTAGCAATACTGAAGCTAGCAAGACTAATGCTGGCGCTTCTAACTGCCGTAACGAACCCAAGCGAGGACCCAGACGTAGACCGTCGAAGGCGATGTCGGGTGTGCCTTCTGGAGGAATGAGAATCGGTGTCGAAAATTCCAGTTCCCCCGGTGCTATTGGCTCTTCTGTGCCTCGTTGTTTTTTTGTTGAAGCTTCTCACCCACTTGTCAAATGGTGGCCGAGTCGGGTGAATGCTGGGAGGATTATGTCTTGGTTCCAAATCTTCCAACGTAAACCTCTTCTTTGCTGGTGAGGCTTTTTCGGGTGTATTGCTGTAGCCAAAGGCTAGACCAAGAGCAGTAATATTGTCCACAGTATCCCAGCCCTCTGCATCATCCGGGGTATCAGTGCGGCTCGGCGGCATCGCATGGATTTCGTCGAGGCCGTCGACAGCAACCAAGGCCCCTTTACCTTGGTTAGATAGGCCATGAGGCGGGGATTGAGGATTCGACTGTCGGAAGGGAGTCGACGGTAAAGCAGAACTTTCTTCCTGCTGCATGCCATGTCTCGCCATTTTTATGACATTGATGAAGAGAACTAACACAAAGAGATACAAAAAGCATGTATAATCAAAAGGGCCTGGTTACCAACGAGACCAGTTCCTTCAATGAGAAGGATGCTCTAGCAAAATAGAAGATGGATGATGTAAATAATAAGATTACCCCAAACCGTGGGACCATGGCCTCGAAAAATTGACACCCAAAAAACACTGTAAATAAGGAAGGCACGATTGGTAAGACATTACCTCTGCAGCTGCCTTTTGCCTTTTGCTGCGTCGTTATGGGCAAGGTCGCTCTTGCCTCTGTTGCTTCATGTGATAGCAAGCGAACACGGCGGTTTCTGTCTTGTTCCGCATTTCATGCCTTCGCTGCTACATCAGTTATACATTAACTTGGTGGTCCTATCTATAAGCCTTCAAGCGATTCGTATGCGAACTTATTTATTTGTTTGCTTGCCAGGGCCAATTTATAATGACTTTGAAATGAGGCTAACCGTCGTCCAGCCTCCTGGCCCGCCGGGTTGACGATCCACTTTAAATAAGCGAGACTGACTATAAAAATAAAATAATTTCTCCATTGACATCTCTGGAGAATCGCAATCGAATAACGAACTCGGGTTTCCCGGAAACCTTATCTATGTTGGCAATGCCAATAAACGTGTTTGAAAGGTTTGCTATATTTACTATGCTGGAGTTTTGAGTTCTGTGGGCCCTCAGGCTGAGGCTTTGGGATCCCAATCAAAGCCGCAACATAAGTTCTTCCAGCATCATACGCTTCTACTCGACGAGATGCTGGCGTTCTCTGATCCTAGGATTGGGCGTTGCTAGACTAATTTCATAAAGCCGCGGGTTTGAACAGACCGATAGCTCTTTTGAGCGTTGATTGAATCTGTATAGGAAGCAAGGCACATTATTTATCTACATCAATACACATTATAAACACCCGAATACAAGAACTGGTCTCCATTGATATCCCGTAAATAATCTATCGAGATGTTACAAATGATTTATAATTACCATCCCCCACCCTTCCCTCCAAAGCCACTGCTCTCTTCTATCTTCTTCTGCCCACCACCACCACCTCTGGTGGACTTTTGCTGTGCAGACTCGTGTTTCCTCAGCTCTTCTGGCACCCTCGAGATGGAACTCTTGGTCAACATCTGCTTCAAATCGTACATCACATCCGCATCCTCGTTACCCAGGAAAGTAATAGCCACACCACTCTTGCCCGCACGACCA
Organism: Pseudogymnoascus sp. VKM F-4516 (FW-969); assembly: GCA_000750815.1. Classification (NCBI taxonomy): domain Eukaryota; kingdom Fungi; phylum Ascomycota; class Leotiomycetes; order Thelebolales; family Thelebolaceae; genus Pseudogymnoascus; species Pseudogymnoascus sp. VKM F-4516 (FW-969). The sequence continues at coordinate 76,277 of JPJZ01001092.1, read as the reverse complement.
GTACGACCAACACGATGGGTATAACTCTCAATATTCGTCGCCATGTTGAAGTTGACCACCAAGCTGACATCAGGAACATCGATACCTCTTCCAGCAAGATCAGTTGCGACCAGCACGTCCGTTTGTCCTGAGCGAACCGAAGCCAAGGCAGCCTCACGCTGTTCCTGCGTCTTGCTACCATGGAGTGTAACAGATGTGAATCCCATGTGTTTGATATCTCTGGCAACAGCGTCGCAGTTGCGCTTGATGTTGACAAAGACGATAATGGGAGGTCCAAACTCTCCAGAAGCCAGGATTTCGTTGAGGCGCTTCTTCCTTTTGTCTTCGCCTGAGACAAATTCGACACGCTGTTCAACTGTCTCGACAGCCTCTCCAACGTTTCCAATCGTTACGATTGCAGGCCTCCTCAAATACTTCTTGGCAATCTTCTCTACAGCTGAAGGCATAGTAGCCGTGTACATCATCGTCTGTCGGTACCTATCTTTGCCTCCAAGATGTTGCGTCATAGCTTGTGGATCTTCTGCTTCTTCCGTGTCTGGTTTCTCGTTCCCTACTGGTAGAGCGTCTAGGATCTTGTTGACAGATTCTTCGAAGCCCAAATCGATCATACGATCTGCTTCATCCATAATCACATAGCAGCACTGGCCCAGGACAAGGAGGCGACGCTCAATACAGTCGACAAGACGACCTGGAGTGGCAATGATGATCTCTGCACCATTTCGAAGGTTGTAGGCCTGTTCTTCCAGAGAATGACCACCAACGATACTGACACAAGTAAATCCAAGTGGCGTTGCGAACTTCCGTGCCTCGGCCTCGATCTGCTGTGCCAATTCACGAGTTGGCGCGAGAATGATCGCATAAGGACCATCATTCTTCGTGAACTCGTTTAGAGCCGGTAATTCCGATATGTATACCAGCAGCGGCAGCAAGAAAGCCGCAGTCTTACCGGAACCTGTAACGGCAACACCGATAAGATCTCGTGCCTGCAAAGCTATCGGAATAGCAGCTCGTTGAACTGCCGACGGCTCGTCGTAACCAACAGACGCAATAACATCCATGAGCCGCTTAGGCAATCCAGACTCGCCCCAGTTTCGCATGGGGTTGGGAATAGCTCCACCTTTGGTGCTAATATTGAAGTCCTCCTTGAAGATACGCCAATCACGCTCACGCATATGCTCGAGTTTCTTTTCGCTCCAGTGCTTGTCGAGAGAGTTCCTGCCACCAGCATCCTCCTTCCTGCGCCGCTCCATCTCAAGCAGCTCCCTTGCGCGTACTGAGCCAGCTTCGCCATCTCGTTCTTCAAGCGCTTTGGCATATTTGAAAACACCGCTTTCGGGGTCCTCTGCGAAGCCACCGAGCCTGCCTCTTCCGAAGAAGTTAACCTCAGCCCGCTGTGCGTAGATGGGGTTATAGTCAGGGCTCGTATCCTCCTCAGTGTTCCACTCGAAGTTAAACTTCTTCTCGGTCGTCCGCCTCCTCTTCTTGTTGGCCGAAAATGTAGACTGGTTTGTTTCCGCTCCCATATATCGTACTCTAGTAAGCGCAGCTTCTGTGCTTTCGCCATTTGCGGGTCGCTTCTCTCCAGCTAAAGACCCCTTCCCAGAATTCGCAGATTGCTTGTCAGGAGGGCCCATATTCCCTTGCTGTCTCCCGTTATTTCCTCCCCCTCCATTCTTGCCAGATGGACCAGATGGCGCCGGTCCATCTCTATGTTGCATAGATCTTGGGCCTGTTGGTACATTTGATGGTGGACCCCGTCTATCGTCATCTCTGCGTCTATCGTATCCTCCAGAGCCATTGGGTGTCTGCCTAGGGGCGGCCGCAATAGGTTGTCGCTCAGCTTCGGTTTTCCGTCGTTGTTCTGCGACCTCCTTCTCTCGCTTTTCCAAGGCCAGCTTCTCTCTTTGCGCTCTCGACAGAAATTTCGGCTTCGCTGCAGCTTGATCTGCCTCCTTCTTCTTCTGTAGGATCTCTTCTATACTCAAAGGTTGCCTGCCTTTCGGCGCTCCCCAGCCAGCTTTTTTCTTCGGTTCCTGAGGCGGAGCAGGAGGGGGAGGACCAGACTCCGAGGGAGGAGGTGGAGGTAGGTCCTGAGGAGGAGGTGGAGCGAAGTTTTCTGGAGGTGGAGGAGGTATAGAGTCGGAGGGTGGTGGAGGTGGCGGGTCGCCCTGGCCGTTTGTGCCATTAACAGATGTACTCATCGTGCCAAACTTCAATAGTGGCAGTGGTGTACAAGTTAGCTAATAAACCAAGGTAGTGTAGCTCGCGCCGAGTTTATTTTCGTGAAGCAACGCGCAAAAGGTGTCTGGTTGCGTTTTTGTTGCTATATGTCGGAGCCGTGCAAGGTTAGACAAGGCTGTAAATGCGCCTCATAAATGATCGGCCCCCGGAGCCGAGAACGTCTTAGCGCGTGCTCGGCCTTCCTCAATTTATCTTGAACATCACTTTGAACATACAGAAAGCGGCCTAATTAGCGACACTGCTCACCGCGCATTCACAATGGCGTCGACAGCGAAGCATATCCAACTTGCCCAGGCGCTGCCTCCGAGGCTGACCAGATTTTTCGCCCGTTACCCGCCTGCGGCCATTCTTCCCACCCAGGGCCAATCTTCATCACAAGCTCCGGCCACTGGGGAATCTACACAAGAAGCGGCGCCATCCCCGTTCAAGGCGCACAAACACCCAGCTACGGGCAAATGGCACGATCCGGTTTTTTCGTTGCGGAGACAGGCCGACCTGGTGAAGCTGGCGCAGCGCCATGGGGTTGAGGAGTTGATGCCATTCAGCGTCAAGAGCTCTGCCGAGAGATTGAGGAGAAGAGAAGAGAATGGACTGCGTGTTAAGGGAACCGGTGTTGGAGAGCGTGTCAAGGGTAAGGAGAGCGAGAGGCAGATGAAGGGACGGTACGTTATACCCCAATACCATCCTCTGGACTTTACTTTCTAGGGTGATGGGAAAGACAGGAGAACAAGCCGCTGACATCTTTTAGACTCGAGAAGAGAAGACAGGCAATGCTGGGGATGCCGCAACTCATTCAAACCTGGAAGGAGGTGAGCTATATCATACTCGAAACAAATTACCATGGAGTTGGGCTAACAATAACCAGAGAGGACATGGTCGTGGATGGAAGAAGTGGCCAAAATAAACGACGTGTATATCAAGTTGAGGGAGTGGAAATTGTACAATATGTTTGTCGTGCCCTTTTGGGTGCTCATAGCAAGGAGGATGGCGTTCACAATATTTGTCAACTGAGCTTCAATGCTTGGATGTGTAGTAGATATCTGTATCAAATTCTAAATAGAATGCATGTTACCGCACCACACTTCTGATAGCCACATTTTGTTCAGAGTGTCATTGAAAGCCGCCTCTATTCTGCCGTTTGCCCTTGCCATAAATTGCTCTTAAGTTGTGAAGCTCCCTGCTGTTTCTTTCTTGAAGACTGAACCATATGCTTCATTCCAAAAAATTATGTGCCTCAGGCTCTTATCCCACATATAGCGATTTTTGACTCCAGCACAGTCATGTTATCACAACACCAACTACGCCTTACAAAATCACCAGTTGAGCGTCAAAAGTTCCGTCTTCATGGTCACATACTATGAAATCCTGGGCCTCCCCAGTTCCCGGGACGGAGCAAAATATCTCACCCCACAGCTCTTGAAGGCAGCATACCGCAAATCACTACTCCAGCACCACCCAGACAAAGCCCATCACGTTACTTCTTCGCCCGGCCATGGTTCTACAAAGACTGCAAATAAACAGCCCAGTAGTGCATACACTGTAGATCAAATAACCAAAGCCTACTCTGTCATATCCACGCCGAAGCTCCGTGAGGAATATGACAGGGAACTTGCCTTGCAGCCCTCGCAGACGGGCGAATTTGGGCCCCAGCGGCAAACCGGATTCCGTACGGGTGTAGAGATTGTCGATCTGGATGATTTGGAGTTTGATGGAAAGGAGTCACTTTGGTTCCGGAGCTGCAGGTGTGGAGACGACCGTGGATTTCTGATTCGAGAGGAAGATTTGGAAGAGGCGGTAGACGATGGAGAACTTGCCGTGGGATGCAGAGGATGCAGCTTGTGGCTGCGTGTTTTGTTTGGGGTAGTTGAAGAGAATGATCAGAATGCGCCGGCTGGGAATGGAAATGGCTGAAAGCACGGAACGGGACGAGAATGACCTCAAAGATACCCATGATATGCCTGGCAGACCCAGCTCCTGGCAACGAAAGTCTCAATGCGCTGCTTGGAACATGGCAATGATATCGACCATATCCATTATTGCATTTCAAGTCACAGCTTCAAGCAGCGCTGCCCCTCTCGCCTTTTTGTAGGAACAGAGTCAAGCACATACTCGTCAATTAGTATGGGCAATGGCAAGTGGTCCATTTCAAAGATCTTTTGTTTCCAAAGATTCGTAGGATCCAAGATGGCAAAGAGGCACGCGATGTAGGGAAGGATGAATAGTTGATATTAGGCATAAGGACTGAGACCAAAGTCCTTCGATGTGTGGAGAAACTCCTAGAGTAAACGAGAGATATGAAGAAATGATACATATTGCACCTTCCATTTGACGATAATAGTTTGAGTCTATTTTGTAGAGAACCGACGCCCGCTATATTCTGCTGTCGGGACTTGCCACGAGTATTCCCATACCTGTGCCCTGCTATTGAGAGCCCTCAACTTTCCATTCTTACCACCTTACGTGACCTAATCTTGACCAGACTTGAGCATCATATTTGATCCATAACTGCCACATACCTTCCACGAATCTCCCAGAGCATGGTAATTTGTCCCGCCCCTTAAACTGTAACGCGTCTCACGCTTATAACAGGCTCCCAAATCCGCCCCTCCCGCAGCAAAGCAAGCTCTCATACTGGACTGGTTCCACAAATCACTCAGCGCCCACTCCTTCAAGGACCTCGAAAAAGCTCTTCCAGCCGTCGCCTCAATCAGTGGAATGGTAGTAAAGGACTACCTCCAAGCCCTCAGCGACGAAGGATTGATCAAAGTTGAGAAGATAGGAAGCGGGAACTGGTACTGGGCGTTCGTTTCCGACGCGAAGCAGAGCAAGGAGAGAGTCCTCCACGACCTCCAGGCCGATGAGACCAAGCTGAAGACATCGATTGCCGATGTTAAGAAACACATTCTTGAGGAAACTGCACAAAGGGACGAAGATGATGAGATGCTGGAGGAGAATGGCATGGACAGACAAGCACTACTGGAAGCTCACGAGCGGCTGCTGACGGAATCGGCATCACTGGAAAAGGAGCTGGCTGCGTACAGCGGGAACGACCCTACAGAAGTGTCTCGCAAGGAAAAGGAGATTCAGAGTTTGAAAGACGATGCAGAGCAGGTCACGGACTATCTCGAATGCATCCGAAGCTACCTCCTGGACCTCACCAATGATAGAGAGCAAGTCACCTTGGTGATGCAGTCAACTTGCGGGGATGAATGGGTTGCTGGTGAAGGGCTCAAAGAACTCTGAGAAGGGGAAGGAGTAAAAGGAAAGGAAATTGCTAGGACGCTCGAACAGGATGGAATAGGCTACATTACATGTGATAGCTGGTGTGCTGATATTGAAAGCTGCCTGTGCCAGCTTCCTTGAATTCAATGATCGACACTGAACAACAGAAAACCAGCTACGACGCGTGCCTATGTGACTGAGTTCGCCCCTGAGCGACTGGACCCTGTTAACCACAGCCTGAGGCACTGGCAACAAAAAAGCGCGTCTCGATGGACCAGTTTGTTGATGACTATAAATGGGATTCAAATCCTTGTCAGGACATCTGACGCACTTCTCGGCCGGGTGATTTGGCCCCGGACCGTTAAAATATACCTTGCCCCCTTCGCTACAGCCCCCGTTTTCCAGCGAACGAACGAGCGCTTTCCTTGGCCATCCTGTGACAGCGCAGCGCCAGTGGACGATTAAGCTTCGTGACAAACTCCGACCCCATCTTTATTTCGATACCTTGTTCGTTTTAGTAGGTTCCGTGCCTTGGGCTAAACTTAGATCGCTTCACCCCCAATCTCGCCAACCTGCACCCCGAATGCACACCACGACAGGGTCATCCTTGCTACTGCTGCTTGCTTGTGAATGGGGAAGTCTCTCATGTGCGAGTATGACTGCTGATTTGGGGATGGCAATTTGAGTGATTTTGGCCCCAATTTCTGCAAGCCCAATATTGGATTTTGGTTTCTCGTACGATTACATGTGTGTGAGCATGTACTTTGTACGGCCTGTGTATGGCCTGGATGAGTTCGCCAAAGAGGGGTGTGCTGGGGACAGGGGATCGGGGGGTTGGCGGGGTGTGTGAGGTGAGGGCACATGTGTCGAGCCCAGATCTTCCTGTGCTACGAGTGCGACGACGCTACGAATGTTACCGTTGAACAGATGATCGCGTCCATGCATTTGTCTGGATTGGAAAAAGCTACTATGGCGAAGAGAAACTATCGACGTGGGATAATTAGCACAGCCGGGAGAAAAGCTTGGTCTTCTGGTACATATGGCCAAGTAGAGAGTACGGAGTAATGCCCGGAGATACTCAGCATACTCAGCATATCAGCACGGTGAACTGTACCTCAACCCCTCTCCGCACCAATATTGCACGGTATGGAGTACTGTATGTACTGTACACAGCAACAGTATGACGATGAGCGGGCTGTTGCCTTACTCCGCCACAATTGGTTGTTGTGGTGCAGAAAAGAGGAGGGGGGGCGGCTGGCCGTCTCCGCTATCTCCCCTTGTGTGTGGTTGCTGGTGGTTGCTGGTGGTTGTTGGTGTTCCACGCACGACTCTTGGGGCTCGAGCGACGGCTTTACTGTGGTCCATATGGTACTATAGTACTGTATGGTGGCTGTCAAGGGCTAGAGTGAGCAAAAGATGGTCTGGCTCTGTCTGCCCGCTCTGTTGGAACGTAATAGCGCAAAAAGCGCACATACGGAAGTCAATATCGACTTTTGAAATATACCCAGTGGTCCTCGGCCCTTGGTACTAAAAACCGCTGGTGGTGCTGAACCAGGTTTGGTGGAGAGTTATTTGATCGCCCGCCAAAGAGAAAGACGCGTCTCTAAACTTCTTACTTGGTATTGCACTACTACCTACTTAATACTTACTACTGACTACTTTCTTACAGTACTCTTCTCCATCCAGCCAAGCTGATGCCCACCACACAAGCACGACAAGCACCCAAGAAGCACATCCTTGACAACTTGGCCTAACTACTACAACTTGGCCCTTCGACTTGGCCTGACACCCATACAAATTCATGCTAACACATTGACCATGCGATAATAATAATAACGATAAGCTTTGGTTACATTCGCCGCATATCGTTATTATATATATCTCACTGTCAGATCTTCTCCCCTCCATCAGTGTGGCTGCCCCCCCCCTCGATCTAGGCCGCGCCCAACAAAGATAGAGAGGTTCTCCTTCCTTGCTCGTGTTGGCTTTGGGTCGAATCCACTGTCGTGTCGCATGGCCAGCACGTTTAACCTCCACCACTCCTCAATCCAGGTAGCCAAGAACTCAAGAATCTCTTGGCAAGCAACTTACCTTCTATCACGACTTGGCATCAACGACAAAACAATAGCATGTACTCGGATGTCTCGCCCACGACTTCGTCTTCGAGACTAGCATTGAGCGGTCGGTCAATCCTTTCGAGGCTGACTTCGCCTTTGCGGTCGCGGAATAGAAATGCCACCGACTTCCATATCCGCGCCAGCGAGCCTCATCGCCAGTACTCACCCGGAGATATCGTCAAGGGCATCGTCGTGCTTACTGTCGTAAAACCGATTCGGATTACGCATCTCACTGTCGCTCTTCACGGATTTGTTCGCGTCCTGAAAAAGCCTGCGCCAGCCGGCGAGGTTATTACGAGCGACCATGTCGTCGATATTACAAGCAACAAGAGGTCACAATACACCGGTAACGGCCATGTGTCGCTGTTCCACGATGAAATTACACTCTGCGGAGAAGGGCGCCTCGAGCCAGGGATCTATGAGTTTGAATTCAACCTCCAGTTCCCGTCGCAAGGCTTGCCGTCAAGTATCGATGTAAGTACCCAAGCCGCGCGTGCCACCAGGAAACATACTCATCGCGTCACAGTTTGAAAGGGGTACTATATCCTATATGATTCGCTCTACCCTTACGCGTCCGACATCAATCGCTGCCACGTCGACGTGCGAGCGCAAGATATCTTTGGTCGAAACAGTCGATATTGGCCCCATGAGCGTCCCAAAACCACGTATCATTTCTCTCGAACCTATAGCCAAGAACTCAAGAAAGCATCGATCTGCCGCCAAAGCAGAACAAGCAGCAGCAGCAGAGTCGTTAAAGTCTTCCGCGCAGCCGAAGACTGCCGAATCCGCAGCGGCTGAGGACTCTGCTAGCCAGCGTCCATCTATCAGCAATCCTCCGAGCTCACCCACAAGTCCGCTACACAGCGATTTGCAAAGCGAAATCAGCGAGGGTAGCGTGGTCAGTAGTAGCAGTACTGGCTATGTGATCGGTCACTCAACACAGTCGAAGCCCGTTAGTAGCACGCCCGATACCGGCTCGAATAAACCCGCTCCCAATAAAACCATCACTGCCAAAATCGAGCTTTTAAAAGCTGGATGTTTGCCAGGAGACAGCATACCAATTACAATATCAATACAGCATACAAAACGAATCAAGAGTTTGCATGGTATCATCATCACCTTGTACCGGCAAGGCCGGATAGACTCTGCCCCGCCATTATCACTATTTACCGATATTAAAGGCAAAGACTTGGAACGACTAAAGCACGAAGAATACTACCCAAAGTCCAAAACAGGACTAGGAGGATTATCTTTAACCTCTGCGGGGTCCAGTAGTGTTTTCCGCAAAGATTTGTCTCAGACACTTGCACCGATTATGATAGACCCAGCCACACTCTCGACTGTGGTAACAGCATCATTACGGGTGCCGGAAGATGTCTTCCCTACAATTACCGGGGTGCCAGGTGAAATGATAAGCTTCAGATACTACGTCGAGGTCGTGGTCGATTTGGGAGGAAAGCTGGCTGGCCAGGATCGACACCTCCCACGCTTGGGCATGGTTAGTTTGCCATCAATTACGAACCCTAATGACCCAGTCCTTGGCACAGACAGGTCGACAGCACCAACACTGGCTGCTTGGGGTGGCAATATTGTCGACACAGATCGTATTAGGCGCGAGAAGAGCGTTGTGGCATGTCTATTCGAGATTATTCTTGGCACCACGGATAGCGCTCGTATGAGAGGAAGGGGCAATATAACTAAGAAAGTACCTGCCGATGATGTACAAACGGTGATCCCAACTCCGGCTCCACCGTTGGAATCAGAGGTGCAGCAAAATGGACATGCGGCTGCCACACCAGGGGAAGCAGAATACTACGACGAATACGGCCAGTCATGGACCCAATGGCCAGAAGGTTCACATGATCAAACATACACTTATAATGACGAACAACAAACCATACCGGATCAGAACCAGGTTCCCGAGTATAGCCAGAGTACTGTACCAGCACCACAAATTTCGGCTCCCGAAAACCTTAATGAAAAAGACCGCGTTCGTTTCGCCGAACAAACCCTATTGCCAAGCCAGCCTCTAGATGACGCTGGTCCGTCCGCGCCTCCTCAGCCTACTCCTACGGCTCCTCCTGATCCCGACGACGATCTGTATAATGATGATTACCGGCCTACTGCCCTGCCCGCCCAGTCGGTCCAACAAAGGCCGTCTGCTGTCCCAATCGCTGGCATTGCCAACTCGTCAGACACTCTAAGGCCGGCATCGCCCCAGAATGGGGACACCCAACCGCAGGCTACAGAGACGCGTGTCGATGATAAGCGTGAACTGGAACGGCGCCGCCTCCAAGCCGAAGCGAGCTCCCCATCAGACTTTCCGGATCTCGACGATACGGCGGGAGAAGGGGCGAGCGGCAGCGCGCCACAGCCTAGTGCGCCCTTTTTGGATGAGGAAGACGAATATGCCAATGGTCATGACGGCCTTCCAAGATACGAGCGTTGATAGGTGCCGTATGTCGAATCTTGTTTCCTTGTATACTAGTTGCCAGCCATATACCCGCTTGCTGTACAGTACAGCAGCATGTAGCATTATAGCTACTTCAATTGAACTTATGATTTATGACTACTATGAATGACTTCTCTCAATACGCTCGCTTTCGTATTCAATTTGAGAATATCTCGATGGCAACAGACAAGGATCACGAAAGAGATGTGATAACAATCGGTATAGGGATGAGAGCTGTGAGAAGCACGAACAAAAGTTGATATGTGAGCATAACGAAGCACTATATACTAGACTTGAGCCAATTTCATTTAGAACTTGCTGTTAACCCCCTTGAATCCACGGCTGTTCTTCCGATCTGGTAAACTGCCCCTATTCCCACTCAACAAGTCACTTCCAAACTTGGATCCCAGCACTTACAAATGGAAGTTGAACCACTGCACAGCCTGCTCAAACGCCCGCTCCTTCGCAAACTTCTCCGCCGCGACGCTTGGGTCACCACGCACCGCGAAGCCATGGCTAACTCCCGAGAAGAGGTTGATCTGGTAAGGGTTCTTGCTCGCGGCCAAAATCTCCTCCGACCTGTGCCTCATCTTCACTGGGAAAATGGTGTCCGTCTCTGCCGCTGAGATCGAGATTGGACCCTTAGCAGCTTCCAGCTCCGCCTCGTCCACGAACGATGGGTGGGCCATGTAGGCTACCTTAATGTGGGCGCCCTTCTCTTCAGACATGTAACGCACGACGTACTTTGCACCAAAGCAGTACCCCACCGCCCCAATCTCCTTGTAGCCCTGCTCAACAAGATAATCTAGGGCCTTGGCAACGATAGCATCGACGTACGGCACGCTGTGCGGGTTATCCCCCTTCATGCCATGCTTAATCCACTCCATAAGGTCGAAGTTCTCAGGCCTCCAAGGGTTGGAGAGAGAATCCTTGTTGAACAGGTCGGGGATCAGAGTGTAGTACCCGTTTGCGGCGTACTGATCGGCGAGCAGGTTGGCGTTCTGAGAGATGCCCATCACGTCCGTGACGAAGAGGATGGCCTTGCCCGGCTTGGGGTCCGCGGGCTTAGCGATGTAGACATCGATTGAGCCGTTGTCGATCGTGGAGTGGGTGCCGCTTGGCTCGCCTCTGGGAGGGGTGTTAGAACAATGGTTTTGAAAAGCTTATATGGGAGCTATGACGGGAGCGGGACTTACTGGTGCTTGACGCCGACGGTGCAGCACTTGCCGGGAGGGTTGGACGCCATTGTTTATAGGGCTGTTCTTTTTTCTCGACGTAAAAGATGGAGAGCAAAGTGGGCGTGGATGAGCGATGCTATATATCACTTTAGTTGTACAGTCAAGTCAAGGGCTACGTAACTTTGCCAGCCTGCGCGCGCAGATCGCTTCGCTCGGCCACCGTGGGGCTCGGTGTGCCCTCGGTGGCGCGATTGAGGGGCGTGAGGGGGTCCATTGATAGAGAATGCCAAGACTCGTTATCAATAGGCGATACCCCGCCATCAGGCTGTGGCACCGCGTATACCCCAACCACATCGTGACAACAAAAGCGTGTTCCAGCTTCATACGCCACGACTGCTTTATTGCCTAACTTTTGCTCGGAAGTAGTGATACTGCCAAGTATGGAGAACTTACACGCACCTACGATCCCTTCGGGCCCGACGACGTCGAATGGAGGCGGGATTCGAACGGCGGGGCTCACGCTGCCCGAGCTGCAGGTGAAAAAGGAAGCTTTGGAAGCAGAGCTTCGCGCCCTTGGAAGTGTCCTCGAATCAGTGAGTCTCAACGTGCCCTCTGTCAGACAGTTACCCAGGTAGCTAATACCACTCAGCATGGAGTTGATATGACGACAAACCTCATGACACCAGACGGCTTCCCACGAGCAGACCTCGACGTCGCGCAAAGTGAGTACATCCTCCACCACCAACTCCGAGCCTTTCTAATATTTACATGCAGTACGGACAACGCGATCGCGCATAATATACTTGAAGAACGACTACAAGGCACTTATGGAAGTGATCGAGAAGGCAGTCCACGCGCACTTCGAGTTCCTCCAGGCGAACCCGCTGCCAGAGTCCGATGCGCCGAAACCAGCTACCAATGGAGTACACGCAGAAGAACCGTCGCGGCCGCGGCCACCGGTGCTGCAGACTCCGTTTGCAAGGGTCAATAGCGTTGAGGCGGCTGGTCCGGCCGAGCAGGCGGGGTTGAAGGCTGGGGATGTGATTCGTAATTTCGGATACGTGAATCGTGAGAATCATGACGGCCTGAAGAGGGTGGCAGAATGTGTGCAGGGAAATGAGGGAGTGAGTTCTATCAGTCTGGTTGACAAACTTTCTCTAACAGACAACGCCTTTTTATTTGACTGTGAAACTGACATATATGTAGCGGAACGTTCTGGTCAAGGTTTCGAGAGGCTTTGGTGCCGAGACACAAGAGTTAGACCTGACTTTGGTCCCACGAAGGGACTGGGGAGGCAGGGGCTTATTGGGGTGCCATGTCGTTCCACTTTAGGCTGCCGCTCTTCGTCATATACCAAATTTTCGAATTCTGCAGCGAAGCGAAGGGGTTTCCAGGGACTTCCGGGGTTATGGAGGAGTTATTATTCTACTACACACAATGTACCACCAGTCAGGGCCCGAAAATGATAATAGGCAACGTCCAAATGATACTCAAGACTGTGTGAAAAGATGCAGGTGCTACTAATATTCCAACCCCGATGTAAATGCGGCAATGAGATGACGCCTTTCGAACAATGCTACCCAATAGGGGCAAAACTAACACCTCCAACCCGACGGAAGACCAGCAAATTGCTTCTCTATCATTCCCTTTAGGCTACCGTTTCTTTGTCTTTTGGGCGTTTCGGCGTGTATGGGACAGCGCCCTCTTCTCTTCCCACTTCTCCCAGCCAGACTGCGGCAGGTCTTCTTCCACCACTAAGTCCCTTACTCTAAAAAGTCGCAGCAAGGGGGTATCCAGGGCATATTCTAGCAGCCCGCTCTTCCTAAACATAGTCGTAATGCCGAACCAGGTAACAGCGCATACAAACCCTGCTGCAACGCCAACAAAAACTTGCTTTGGTGTGTGGTAGTTCAGATAAATCCGACTCCCTGCAACCAGCCCTGCGCATACCAATGCAGCTATGGACAGCCCCAGTCTTTGGTAAAACGGTAGCGGGGTGTGCGAGGGCTTCGTAATCTTTGGCGGAGTATGTCTTAACAGCAAGAAGAGAGCTAGGTGGACCGAAAAGAAAGTCACAAACTGGGCGTGGGACGACGGCATCCCGTATCCCTTGCCGTGCATTTGCTTTGGTCTTTCCTCCTTAATGATTCTCTTCAAAATAAAGTTGACAGCTTCACATGCCATTTGTCCAGCAAACATGAGGATAATCTCAATCTCACGGGTGGAATAGATCAAGGCTGCGTATGCAACGCAAAGCCCTTGGGGGACAATGGCAAGCCATGCACAAAGGTACGAGACACGGTCATGAGGATTCTACACACATAGCCGGTTAGTCGAACGCACGCAAAGTCATTTTATAAGGCCTCTTTACATAATTGACGTGAGTCAGAGAGAAGGACGTATAAGCAGGAGCGCCGTCCATGTTGTGAGGTCCACCGTGGTAAGGATGGTTTTTTTGTGAGGACGATGTCGATTTAAACTGGCCGGGTAGGTGAGGGTATATCATGGTCGACTGCGTCAGACAAGGCTGCTTTGTTACGGCCCATCACGTGATGTTATTACATCAGTTCTTCGCTCTTCGCTAAGCTTTTCCACCGCCTGCTCATCGCAACAAAACATAGACAACCACATCATACAAGACCACGTCCACCAGTGAACTTGTCACCTCGAGGTATATATCACCAGCGCATCACCTCCAAAGCACTGGGGGGATTTTGCAATAAATAAAGCACTTATCGCACAGGACTAACTTCTTTCACAGATCTATAGATCGCAAAAGTCCTCTGTTTACATCACCCCACAGTTGCCATTTCAACCGCCAATATGGCAGAAGGAGCCCCATCTGTGCCAACCTTCAAGCTTGTGCTTGTCGGTGACGGCGGAACCGGAAAGGTCAGTAGAATTTACTTTGGCTGAATGAACTGCGGAGGCGCCTTTTACCCCTCATTTCGGAGCGCCGAGCGGTCGTTGCTATCTAAAGTGGACATGAAATCTAACTTGATCTCCAAAACAGACCACTTTCGTCAAGCGCCATTTGACCGGAGAATTCGAGAAGAAGTACATCGCCACATTGGGTGTTGAGGTTCACCCTCTCGGATTCACCACTGTAAGTCACAGCGACAGTCGATATCGACAACCAAAGCCTTTGTGGCTGAGACTGACGAAATACAGAACCTGGGCCAAATCCAATTCGATGTCTGGGATACCGCTGGACAGGAGAAGTTTGGTGGTCTCCGTGACGGATACTACATCAACGGACAGTGTGGTATCATCATGTTCGATGTCACCTCCCGCATCACATACAAGAACGTGCCCAACTGGCATCGTAAGCAAACACCCGAGCTCAAAAACCGAAGACTTCGCATTCTAACTATCTCATAGGTGACTTGATCCGCGTTTGCGAGAACATCCCCATCGTTCTCTGCGGTAACAAGGTCGACGTTAAGGAGCGCAAGGTCAAGGCCAAGACCATCACTTTCCACCGCAAGAAGAACCTCCAATACTACGACATCTCCGCCAAGTCCAACTACAACTTTGAGAAGCCATTCCTGTGGTTGGCCCGCAAGCTTGTTGGCAACGCGACTCTCGTTCGTACCCCGCCATTTTTCTCGCTTTCTGGAGATCCGCGCTAACTCAATTAGGAATTTGTTGCTGCCCCGGCTCTTGCCCCACCTGAGGCCAATGTCGACCACGCTCTCCTCGAGCAGTACGAGGACGAGATGAAGAAGGCCGCCGAGATGCCTCTCCCAGACGAAGACGATGCCGACCTATAGACTGGCGCTGGAACATGTCAACGATCGCCCAGCTGCAGCCCTAACGAAACGCACCTGTTGTTCATTCAGCATAATATTAGAGGCCGTCCTTCAGCGAATATAAGCATCTATTTCCCCCGGGTTTGGTCAGCTTGCTAGATTCAGGGCTGATCCGATTTATCACGATTCTTCTTTTTCTTTGTTTACGTCTGAAGTTATCCACGTGCAGGGATGCACGCATGTCGAGGCGGTGAGGAACTGACGTTCCAATTACGACCAGGCAAAGCGTGACGGATCTGGGCCATGGGAGGTTTTCGACATTGCTGCAAAGCAAATACTGTAGGTAGACCAAAATAGCATTCTGATGAATCTTCTGCGAGCTTTTCATGCGATGATGTGACTGTGATTTCGCGCCAAGCCAAGCCAACTTCAAACAACATATGTGCGTTTCAATTATTAATCCTACATACTAACTAAATTATAATAATACAAAATTAACTACTAATTATACATATTAACATCATCGTTTCAATTCCTCCAACGCCAGCTTACACAACTCCTGATACCTCCCTCCATCAAAAGGCTTCCTCTCCTCACCCCTCTT
The DNA here is from genome assembly GCA_000750815.1 of Pseudogymnoascus sp. VKM F-4516 (FW-969). Classification (NCBI taxonomy): domain Eukaryota; kingdom Fungi; phylum Ascomycota; class Leotiomycetes; order Thelebolales; family Thelebolaceae; genus Pseudogymnoascus; species Pseudogymnoascus sp. VKM F-4516 (FW-969). The sequence goes on along the minus strand of JPJZ01001092.1, from coordinate 60,711 downwards.
CTTCAACGCCTGGACCCTCGCTCGCCTAACTCTCTTCACAACCTCCTCCTTTTCAACCTTCCACTTTACATCCTTCGCACAGCCCGTCCCATCCCTCAATTCCTTGATGCTAAGCCTCTTCACCGGGCGCCCCTCAGCCTCAAGCGCAGCCTTTTTGAACTGCACGTCTGCGATCATCTTGCGCACTTCCGTCATGTGGTATTTTATGCGCGAGTAGAATTCCAGAATATGCGCGTTGTAGCGCGCCCGCGACTGCGAGAGAAGGAATAGCGAGATGGCTTCTACCGCCGTCTCGGGTGATGTTCTAGGACCAGTGGTGGCCGCTGCAGATGCTGGTCGAGGCTTTGAGAAGTTGAGATTGCAGCCGCGGACTGGTGGGCGAACTGCGGATGTGCGAACTGCGGGTGGGCGAGCTGTGAGTGGCAGCGGCGGCAGAGGTCGGCGAAAGGGGACAGCTTTGGGTATTAGGCGTGGGGCCTTACTAGGCGTTGAAACGGCAGGACTGTTTGATATTGGAATACGATTATATCTGAGATCAGAGGTTTTGGAGGCAGAAGTTCGGGCGCTCTCTTCTCTATTGGTAAATATCTGGGTCTCGGAAATATCCTCATCAATCAGTGGTAATGGAGGTAACGGGCGATTCGGTGAGTTGTAGCGCTTAGGAGAGGAGGTGCTGGAGCTAGGACTGTCCATGGCCGCCCTGGCGATGCAGCTATCAGATATTATGGTGGGAAGCGATGGCGCAAAACCGCCCCTCTTCCGGGGTCGTGATGGTGTGGCAGGTTTTAGAAATTGTGGAGGGAGTGCTTTTAGAAATGGTACAGGTGGAGTATCCTGGGGCGATGGCAGCTGGATTATATTTTCTGTAGTTGCCTTGCTGGCTATGCTCGTGAATGACGATGCAGAAGAGCGACGCGAGTTTGCATCCCATGGAAGTGAGAAGTCGAATTCGTCGAGTACGGAATCTATTGAGGAGGTTTTGCTGTGTGCTGACGATGACGATCCAGATCGTTTCAATTCGCGCTTAGCAGGAAGTGAATGCTCTAATGGAGTATGAGGCGGTGTTGCTGCATAGTGGTTTATGGTATTGTAGAACAGGTTCTTGTAGTCTTTTTTGGCAGGACAGCTGGATTCTGTCGACTCTATTGACAAGGTTCTGGCACGAGTAGGTCTAGGTGGAGTTTTAAGTTCATCTTCTGAGCCTCTGTCTGAGAGAGGAGGGCTTAAAATTGCGGTATGCATTGTTGTTGGTGTTGGTGAGACAGTTGACAGGCTCCGGCCCCGAGTAGACGAATTGGAATCCCAGCGCGTGTATTCTTGTTTTGGGGGGGCATCGTGGGACGCGCTCTGCTCTGCCTTCGCCTGCATCAAGAAGCCTTCAGATCTCTCATAAAATGACAGCGATAGCTTCAGCAGTACTAGCTTCCGAGGATTTTGTAATTCCAGAGACTGCGCTTGGATGGTGATACATAACGCAGCGTAAAATGAGAGGTATGTGAGATGTGCTGGGTGTACCTGTATTATCATTAGCTTGTTGGCCTCGTTTCTTCAATAACATGCATTTTCGGCGCAATAATCAAGTTTGGACTAGGTATCTGCTGAGGCCATTATAAGAAATGATAAATCTTTCCAATCTGGCTGAATGGCAGTTCAGACGCGTGAACAAAATCACGGGCTTTCTTACCGGTCCTCTCACCTGCTCAAGCGCTGCAACGCAGCGGTCTGAACACTCTTTATATCGACCATGTCGGAAAAGTTCCTTTACTTCATCCAGAAGGCTTCGCCATTCATCATTCCTGTATGGCAGGAAAGCCGATTTCGTTGCCTTGACCTGCAATATTTTCCTTGGTGATCTAAAAGATGCGGCCGATGCTGAATTGGAAACTGGCTCGATGGGCTTGCTTGGAACCCTTGGAGGGGGTGTTGTTTTGGTCATCGATTGGTGTATGTCAGCTGGCTTCAGCGCCGCAACCAATTTCAAAGGTATAAGGCCCATCGCATATCAAGCTAGATGCAAGTAGAATAATCTTTGATTTGCGCTGAAATGAAGCTTTTGTGATGTGGCCAGGATGCAAGGACGCGCCTCTGTGGAATGCAACACACTAGAAGTGGACTGTTGAGCCGGACATGTGTTTGCCATGCGACCAAATGTTGGTCTGCAAGCAATTAATAAAGAGAGATATAATATTGCCAACAGCTGTCGTGATATTTTGGCTAGATTTTTTGATTGTTGTTATCGTCGGATTGATGTTGCTGTTTATCACCGCGTCCCCATTATAAGCTATCCGCCCTTGAGGACCGAGGTGTCTTAGACTTCGAGACCAGCCACCCATCACCTTCGAAAACAAAAGGCTGGCACAGCAAGTAGCGTAAAACGCGCTACTAGGGTAACAAATGGCTTTTGAAAGGCAAAATGCTAACCTCAGTTACTGATTTTTTGTACTTTAGGTATATTTTGCCACTTCTGTGCGTTGAAAATAATTTAACAAAGAGCCATAGTTTTGATAACAAATATTAAACTCCATGGGTGTCTCCCTTTATTTCTGCTCGCCTTTATATGTATATAGGGCAATTAAGAAAAACTGCAAATAAAATATATTCAGATCGGCTTGATAAAAATATTTATAACATTTTGCATTTCTTAAATATGCACAAGTTGTAACTACAACTATTCCCCCGCAATTAAAAATTCACCAGATCTCCCATCAATAGAGCCTGGTACTTCTCTACCACCTCTCGGATTCTATAGAGCACTCCGGCTGCCAACGTCCTTGCCCTTTCCTCTTCTTCGCCTTCCCCAATGGAGCCAAAGATGGTCTCGACCCATCTTTGTGTCTCCAATAACTCTCTGCCATGCTTTTCTGACAGCTGCCTCTTGTCTCCATTAACCTCCAACAGAGTCATGAAGCCGAAAAGAACCGCCTCTCTCACTGACTTGTCACCTATTGTGTGGCTTCTCACTGCCAGCAGCAAGTCCCAGAATTCACTAGTCATCTGAGGTAGCTGAAGAGTGCTTCTCCCACTAGCGTGCATTATCAAACTGAGCGTTTTGAGATAACTGCTCAAGAGAAAAGATTCGAAAATCACGTTTTTGCCACCATATGCTTTTAAGTGTGCAAAAAAACGCCCAGTTAGGGGAAAAAAGAAAGATTCCGCGACCATGGAGGAGAGAGCGTTGACAGTGGGAGGCGCTCGTCGGGATTCGACGGCAAGACGTGAAGAGAAGGTTCTAACTTTAAGAATATCGGGGCCGGTAGCTTTATCTGCCAATGACGCAGCTAATGGCTGTATCATTGTCTTAGAGAGCTGGTGTGATAGAGAGTCTACCAGGCTTTCTTCTGCAGCGTAAATATTGTGTAGCCGTTCAGGAAGTCGCTTCGATGGAAAATTGTTGCTAGAATCCAGAGCTGCTTTTGTAAGTGCTTTGTCTTCTTCCTTGAAGCCTCCTAATTCTCTGGCAGAAACTGCAATAGTTGAGAGTACTGAAGCTCTCTGCGATATGGAGTAGTCGCCGTCAAAAAATGTTCTAGCAAACCACTTTGCCATCCTTTGCGGGTCGCAGAGCAGAACCGAAATCATGCTCTGGAGACGCAAGTCATTGAAATCATCAATATCATACTTATCCTGTAGACCCATTAACACGCTTGCGAGCTCTTCTGCATGGTCTTTGACTTCAGTGCCAAAGTCAGACTTCCGTCTGATTAATGAGGCCGCAGTTGACAGAGCTAGCCTTTGACGGTCGTAATTTTCTGTGTCCCTGAAATACGAAATAAGGTCCCGAATATATACTGGTGCAGTAGGCTTGTTCCGCACAACAAGAGTTGGGTCTTCGTCCGAATCTTCCTCATCAGAGTCCGGTTTTGTGTATGGGACCAGGTCACTATCCTCCTCTGAGCCCTCGTCATCGTCAATCTCTTCAATGGAAATAATCTTAGACGAGTGCTGAGGTGGTCGAATTGGTTTTTTAGCTTCGCGAGGAAGACTTTGTTTGCTTGGCTTGGCTTCTGGAGCGGTATGTTTCCGAAGAGACTCAACTGAACCAAGGCTGTCACTGACACCTACTAAGCCCTTGTACCATTGAGCTTCCGGAGATTGAAGTTCTTCCATCTTGAAGTCCATTTGCTTCCCAGTAGGCTCTACAAGGCCAGATATAGCCTCACCGACTAGCATCCCCAGGAATCGCGCCCTCTCTGATGAGGCAGATAAACGATTTGATACTGCATTGAGGTAAACTCCAGATCTTGCAAGAACCTTTAACTTCATCGGAGAAGTTCGGTGCACATATCCGGCGGAAAGAAGCAAAACCTGGGCGTGAACTAACATATCCATTAGCACACCATTGCAATTATAAGTACCCACGGGAATAGGGGCATTGCGCACCGTCTTGCTGCATGGAAGGGGTATGCTTTATATAGAGTTGGTCACCAAACTGTTGCATGCTCTTTTCCAGAACAGCTTCCAAGTCGTACTTGGATTGAGAAACGGCAGCTATTGCTGCACGTCGGATGCTTATTGGCTCTCCAATACCAGCACCGGGCAATCCAGTCATCCAAGACAAGAGTAAGTCTTTTCTTGCCGTGTTACCATTGATAATCGTACCTAAATAAGCTGCTCCAGCAGAGATCCGAGCAGTATCTTCTTTCCACCATGCCACATCGCCGTAGTTGGCATCACTGGGCAGATGCCTCTTAACGAGCAAGCGCAAAGCGCAATTCAAGACGGATTTTTGTTCATAAGTGGGAATTATGTCCAAAAGCTTTTGGAGCACCTTTAAGTCGTCTTCCGCTCCAAGAACCAAATCCAGTACCGCTTCTAATATAACATCTTTGCAAATCTTAGCCAGAATGCGGGAATCGATTGGGGACATGGTTTCTTACCGGGATACCCGAGACGCAAACTCTTCGAAAGAAGTTCCGCGAGATGCTTCCAAGGTCTCTCAGACTCGAATGTTAGGTGCTTTGCCCAGTATTGAATGTTGGATGCAACCCAGCTGCTATATCGTACTCCATCCGCAACCCATGTAGTCTCTTCAAGAGAATTGTTAGACTTGTTGATAATACTATGAGCTTCTGCTGCGGAATTCAATAGCCTGCTGCCGCCAACCAATGCAGTAACCTCGCGCCATAAGGCTGCTTGTTTGGAAATAGGCTCAGATTGGAGGGTTTCCCAAAGGCTTTGGAGTACAGTGTCGCCGCGCAAAATAGCCTCTAAGATACTCTGGTAGTCCCTCAACGATTGCGTGAGATTTGGGCCATCCCGTTTCTTGCTTGTGATCTTGCTTTGATCAATAAGGGCGTTCAGACGAGCTGATATGGCACCTAGACCAGTAACATTCCGAAAACAACCTAAGAACAAATCTCTCTCTTTTTTATATTTAAATGTCTTGGATCCCTTGCCCTTTTCAGAGAGGAGTGCCCAGTAATTTGTGACAATATCAGAGACCAGAATATTGATCAGCTGAGAACTTAGCGGGCTTGGAGAAGAGAGAGAAATATCGCTGGTTGTGTTCAAGTACTTCAGGATTGATATGAGATTCGAGAAGTCAGGTTCATTCTGGAGTATCTCCAGAGCTTCCGCCGGGCTTGTTGCTTGAAACTCATTCCTTTGAGGAGCTTTTTGTCGCTCCTTGGCCTCAACCAATGCATCTTCTTGATCCTCTTTGCTATTCTTATAAGCCGTGCTCATGGGTGTGAGCAAATCCTCCATTTTCTACATCACAGCTCTATCGAGGATGATCTTGAGTGTTCCTGAAAGCACGGAGACGTGATAAAGGACAGCCATGTGGGGAGTGAGCGGTGTAACTGGGCAGTACTCGTTTGTTGTGTGCACGATAACGCTTACAGAGCTCTTATCAGCTAGTTGCCTTGTCTCATAGTAACGACAACCCCGCGTCCCTTTCTTACCACAGCTGAACTTATCTCTTTTTAGAATAGATAACCCTCAAGCCATTAATGGCAATATGGCGACGGCCATAGCTTCTCAAATGCCGCCTTCTGTGCTTCCTCCAAGCGGCCACTCAGAAGGGCGATGGTTGGTCACCTGTGCACCATGGCTTGTGGACCTCAGTTTGGAAATGCTGACACTATCCGCTGCTAGGAAGTACCTCGACAACATTAGGAAGGTCCAGGGTGGATTCACCGATGAAAGTTACGAGATTGATGAAGATGGCAATAGTACCAGCGGTGGTAGGATTGCTATCCAAGAACAGATGAAGATATTGTGAGGCCCACGTGAGCCATGTTCTACTACGTTCTAATACTGACATTTGCTCTAGGGTAATGTATGTTGGATATATCTAAGCTTGGGACAGTCTGGCTCACACTTCCAAGAGGAGCTGGTGGCCTAGGCTGCGAGATCTTAAAGAACCTAGCTTTATCAGGGTTCAAGGACATTCATGTCATTGATATGGGTAAGTCCAGGAGAAGTCCGCTCGGAGAAAACGTTGACTAAATTGCCCCAAAGACACGATAGATGTGTCCAATTTGAACCGCCAGTTTCTGTTCCGCCATAGCGATGTTGGGAAATATAAAGCTGAAGTCGCTGCGAAGTTCGTCATGAAACGAGTGACAGGCGTAAGTATCACGCCACATAATTGCATGATTCAAGATAAAGATGATTCTTTCTACATGCAATTTGGGATGGTCGTCTGTGGGCTCGATAGTATCGAGGCACGACGGTGGATTAATTCCCAGCTGGTTGAGTTGTTTGACGAAGAGAACCCGGACAGCCTCAAACCGTTGATTGATGGTGGGACAGAAGGTGAGTTTAGCGGACCATCAAATTTGGTATGCGCTTCTAAAATTTTACAGGTTTCAAAGGGCAATCGAGGGTCATAATACCAACTATGACTTCTTGCATAGAGTGCCAACTAGATATGCACGCCCCCCGCGCAGCAGTACCGCTTTGTACATTGGCCACCATCCCCAGACAACCAGAACACTGCATTGAATGGTCTCATATTATTGCATGGGAGCAAGAAAAGCCATTCCCCAAACTTGACAATGATGATCCAAAACATATCACCTGGCTCTACCAGAAAGCCCTTGCGAGAGCACAAGAGTTCAACATCAGTGGCGTTACGTATTCTCTCACCCAAGGCGTGGTGAAAAACATCATTCCTGCGATTGCATCTACAAACGCAATTATAGCGGCAAGCTGTTGCAACGAGGCATTCAAGCTCGCGACCTCGGCTGCGCCATGTTTGGGAATGGAGGAAAACTATATGATGTATAGCGGCAACGACAGCATCTACACGTATACATTCAAACACGAGAAGAAAGACGATTGTCCTGTTTGTGGGAACCTTCCGCGTGACCTTGAGGTCGACAAAGCGTGGACATTACAAGAGCTTATTGATGCTTTGGCAATTGTTCCTGGTGCACAGTTAAAGAAGCCATCTGTTCGTTCAGAGGGAAAATCGCTGTATATGCGGAGCCCGGCGAGTCTGGAAGAAGCAACGAGACCGAACCTCGATAAGAAAGTCAGCGACTTCGTGAACGAAGGCGACGAAATTGCAGTTACTGATCCTGCTTTTGCTCGCGTCAGTTTTAGATTTCGCATTAAGTACAATTAGGGGAAATAGTGAAATCAGACAGTAGGGATACGTACTCTCGATATAACCACAGAGAATATCGATTCACTTGATTGGAGAGCGTGGCAAGAGAATGTTACAGAAAACCCAATGCTTGGGAAGACTCAAATCAAAAATCCGCGTTTGAATCTATAAGTGTATTGATTGCTTGTTTTACAAAATCTACCTGCCCAACGCCAGCTTCCTTAACTCCGATAAATGCTCCTGGGGTAAAAGCAACCTTTCCAACTCATCCGAGCGTATTATTTGGTCATTAATGAAAGGTTTTTCTTGAACCTTACACATTTTTGCTTCAGAGCCTTGATCGACTCAAGAAAGAGCTCATCGCTGTCCCATTGTCCAGTGCTTTCGATCGAAAATATAAAGTGATCTCTGATGCGGCCAAGCTTGACTTTGCCTTGGAATTCTTCGTGTCGCAAGCATTCTCGGCTGACCGTATCTTTCATCGTATCCTTAACAACTGCTTTCTTCTCCCCAGCGTGACCTTCGTACCCGCTGCCCGGAATGCTTGCCTCCTGTTTTGTAACCTTCTCGAATCCAATGACGCCCTTTGGAAAGCACTTTGCGAACTTCTCGGCGTCATTTCCGAGTATTGGTTTCAGAATAGTGATGGTTGGTAATAATCGGTAGGATGCTGTCGCAACAGGACTGAACTTGGTATGATCTGCTCCAATTCCTTTAATCGCGTGCATATCAAGGTCTATGCACTGGCCTGGACGGAGTTTTGCAATGAGAATATCGGGATTCGTAACTGTGATGGTGTCGTCGCCGGAAAAGACTTCCGATTGTCTTCCAACAGGCTTGAAAACGATATCACTGGCATGGACCGCCGAGTTGATGTATAATTTGTTTGAATCCGTTTCTCCCGGAGCCGCATCCGGGTTCCGTGTGCACTCGACCTGTAGTGACAGTGTTATCGTGTTGTAATCGAATGCCTCTCCGGCTTCAGTGCCCTCTTCTTCATTCGCCCTCTCGAACCACTTCATAAACTCCAGAAGCCCTTTTCTGCCTCCCTTGAGAGGTACCAGCCCTAACCTGTGTGCAAGGACTTCATCCTGGATGACCGACGTATTGTTGTTCATGAAGACGTATTCGATGGCGAGGGTGGGTATTTCGGCGAGGAGAATGCGACGGAAGGCATTTGCAATTGACGCATCAATGCCGGCGATAGAGAAGGACGCATCAAATTGTGTATTGTGGTGAAATTGTATCTTCAGATTCTTCCTGAAAAAATCCAGGTCCCAAGAATGATCTTCCCCAGCGTAATGGCCGGGAAAGTCGGTGGACGTCACATCGTCGACAGTCTCCAAGTTGATGCCCACAACCTGTTTTAACTTAGCCCTTGAACCTCTTTCTTTGAGACGGGGATTTTACCTTTCGGCGCTGGAGTTCCTCCTGTGACGGAGTGTAGGGAGCCATAGTTGTGAGATATATTCACAGTTGTGGCGGGGCTTCTATCGCGATTATCAGTATCAAAAATAAAAATGTTTTGTACTCGCGGAATAAGCCGAGCACCATCCCTGCCAAAACTGTTAGCCAATGAGAAGCTATTGAATTTAGACCCAATCGACCACACTTCATCGGCATACAATTGGAGGCTCATTACCACACCTCGAATTATCCATCCCATCTTGCCGACGAGGAGTGAGCCTACCCGTGGGATTGATCACCATGACATCCTCCTTATATAGGCTCGCCGGCCAGAGCGCAAAGCGCCTGTGTATGCGCGCATCCCCTTCGTCCAAGCTTGTCGCACCTGTAACAACACGGTCTTTCGCAACGACACCGCGGAGGAACGCGGAGCCATACCAAGCAACACGACTGGTAGCTGTTGGTGACAATTTCACCTCTCCGGCACCACACGATGCCGAATTAACTGGCAACATTACCCCCGAGGAGACTCACCGCGAGGGAGAGAATGTGGAGAACAGGAAGATTCGGCACTACACAGTCAACTTCGGTCCTCAACATCCAGCTGCTCACGGCGTGTTGCGTCTGATTCTTGAGCTCAATGGAGAAGAGATTGTGCGATCCGATCCTCACGTTGGGTTGTTGCACAGAGGAACCGAAAAGTTGATCGAGTACAAGACATACCTCCAGGCACTGCCATACTTCGACCGATTGGACTACGTTTCCATGATGACGAACGAGCAGTGCTTCTCCCTAGCAGTCGAGAAGTTGCTGAACGTTGAGATTCCAGAGCGTGCCAAGTGGATCAGAACCCTCTTCGGAGAAATCACGCGTATTCTCAACCACTTGATGTCTGTGTTGTCTCACGCTATGGATGTCGGTGCTCTTACACCTTTCCTGTGGGGTTTCGAGGAGAGAGAGAAGCTTATGGTAAGATACTGGTTTATTTCCGCTCTATGCCTAATGTCATCGCTGTATATGAATGGCACTAATATACAAACTAGGAATTCTATGAAAGAGTGTCTGGTGCTCGTCTCCATGCCGCCTACGTCCGCCCAGGAGGTGTCCACCAAGATATCCCTGTTGGCCTGCTCGACGACATCTACCAATGGGCAACTCAGTTCGCCGATCGCATTGACGAGACAGAGGAGCTTTTGACGGATAACCGAATTTGGATTGGCCGCACCAAGGGTGTTGGAGTTGTGTCTGCTGCTGATGCCCTGAACTTGTCTTTCACTGGTGTTATGCTTCGTGGATCCGGTGTCCCATGGGATATCCGCAAGAGCCAGCCATATGACGCCTACGACCAGGTCGAGTTTGATGTTCCAGTCGGTGTCAACGGCGACTGCTACGACAGATATCTCTGCCGTATGGAGGAATTCAGACAGTCCCTCCGTATCATTCACCAGTGCCTTAACAAGATGCCCGCGGGCCCAATCAGATGTGAAGACTACAAGGTCTCGCCGCCACCCAGAGCTGCCATGAAGGAGAACATGGAGGCCCTGATCCACCACTTCTTGCTCTTCACAAAGGGTTACACCGTGCCACCAGGAGAGACGTACTCAGCCATTGAGGCGCCCAAGGGAGAGATGGGAGTTTATCTTGTCAGCGACGGAAGCGAGAGGCCATACAGATGCAAGATTCGTGCCCCAGGTTTCGCCCATCTTGGAGGATTCGACCAGGTTTCAAGAGGTCATCTTCTCGCTGATGCGGTTGCCATTATTGGAACGATGGATTTGGTGTTTGGAGAAGGTAAGTTTCGCACACATATGGCGATACATATATGCTAACAAATCGTAGTTGATCGTTAAGAGAAGCGTGTCGTGGGATGGCGGCCAACCGGCCACGTTTGTACAGCTGGGAAATAGAAGGAAGGGTGCAACAGTTTGAGTATTTGTATATATCTGTGTTTGTTAGGTTATTGGCCAAGCAACTCAATCATCACATCTGAACGGCTTTTGTGCACTTACAATGTACTCCAGACTCGTGATTTTAAGTGTGTCCTGCGTTGGCCATGTCACTACTAACTATGGCTGGGCCTTGATATGGTCGCTTTGATGTGGAGCACTCGTTCGCTCCATTAGGTATCGGATAGGTGGAAGTTGCCTGAGGGCCCTCTAGAGCGGAACCGGGCTCAGGTCGATGTGTCGCTGCGATTACTTCTTCCGGTCGTGTAGATTGACCATCATGGAGATTGACTATAGGATGATGGACGTTAGTTCTTACGGACGAAACGCCGAAATTCAAAGACGGCAATTGTTGAGTGTGTTGCTGGGTGGCATTTCGAAACTGAATGCTTCTTTCCCTATAACTAGTTAGTGAGTAATGTTTTTCGTTACGTCTTTACATGTGCTTTATTTTCGTGGAAGGCTCTTACTGTTCAGCTCTGGGACCTCTGGGCACCACACTACCAGGGGCAAATTTGGCATTGGCAATCATCTCGTCCCAACATGCTCCTTTGTGCTGCTCTTCTCCTGGGTAATACTTTGTTGTGCCGATATAATTTTGCACCCCGTTTCTTTGTGCACCAGACAGACGAGCTATGTGCAGCTGGCGATCTAATTCGTCCAGTCCGTTCGTGTCATTTAGATCTCCCTTCTCAGGCGATGCTTTTTGTACAACCACCTCGTTGCTGGATTGATAGCCGTTACCAGCCGTGACTTGAGGCTCAAAAGGCGGGGCGCTGGCGTTGATACTGGACGTTTGACCGGGCCCATGTATTTTCCTGGAGTTGCAATAGGTGCTCACTTGGTGCTCTTCATCTTTTCTCGGAACACGAATGCCGTTCTGAAGAGCCTGTTGAGCATAGGATTCGGGGTCACTGCTTGAGCGACCAGGGGCAACCGCATAGGGTTGACCTGCTCTGCGGAGTGCGTTTTCAATCGCCGCCGTTCCACTTGATTTCATGCTTACGGCGGCAAGCCTGGCTTCCACCCTCGCGATGGTATCCTCAATTTCTCTGCTGCCCTTTCGACGGTCTTTCCTCGGCATTCTGGGTCTCATCGTTGCCGCTCCTGCTCCATTCCTACTTCTCTCGGCATTCCTACCAGATGTCTCGATTTGCGTTTGTCCTGGAGCTGGCGCTATTTCATATTCCGCATACTGAATCAGTCGTCCACCTCCGTGCTCTCTCTCGACATCGATATCAAATCTCGTCTCACAGCTTCCTTTAGCTCCTTCAAGCGCACACTCCTCTCGCCCAAGTCTGTAATGTACTTCCCGGTGAGACTCTTCGTTAGCCAGAGTGCTCTGGTTCCAGACCACTCTTGCACATGCCGGGCAGTTATCAGGGACTGGAATGGGGCGCTCGGCAGGGTACCGACAATAAGGATAATATGGTGATTGAGACGCGAGAGGACAGGCGCGAAGCATAGGTAAGGCACAGTGGCCGCAGTTGAAGCCGATGAATTCTTTAACGCACATGGCGAATGTGTTTGTATTGAAGGATAATGATGATTTAAGGTATATTGTCTGGAATATGTGATACAAAAAGCTATTGACGCTGAGGTTGAATACGCCCTTCTTCTTTTCAGATTGGCCTACAACATGTCAGCATGCATCCTCGTCTCTGTTCTTTCTTTGCACTCCAAACCTGTTAAGAATGTTCCAAAAATTGCGAGCTGATTCTGATGGGTGGTTCAATTCCCGTTAAAATCACAACTGGACTTCAGCTTTAGAATCCTTTCAGTGTTGGATCGGTTCTTATATCCTGCTGGATGACTCTCTGCTGCTCTTCGTTTTGCTTTTTGGTTCAAAGCCGGCAACAGATGTTAAAATAAGTGAATCTCTTCACTTTATTTTTGAATGATGTTTGGGTAAGTCTGCTCTTGTGAAACTTGTTGTTTGTGGTGACTGTGACTGACGATGCTGAAGGTAAGTTCATGAAACAAGTTGAGTGTATGGAGTATAGTTGTAGATAGGATGGAAGAAGGAACAAAAGAAAGGCGGCAAACTGATGTTTATAAGAGCTAGAATCTAGTGATTCACAGGTTTGGAATAGGATACCGTCGGATAGAGGAAGAAAATTCGGTATCCCAGACTTGAATTGAGATCCAAAATACTTTGGCAGGCCAGTGATTTACTCAGTATGATAAGGCAAGATGTCAATGATAGTGAGCATTCCTTCCAAGAGACGAGTTTTTTTTGGCCATATCGTCCGCCCTTTAAATATAATATCCTACATGGCAATATGCTTCATGGGGTTCTATGCAGTGGTTGAAATAAGAGAATTACTGCCACCATCATCACCATAGTCCATAATAGCTGTGATGCTCGTCGGCGCTTGAATCAAACGTAGCCTTAGATAGTCTGTCTTTTATAATCGAAACGTTATCTATTCATCTGTATCTCCAGTCTATGACCCTCTGTTGGACTCGGTGTCTGAGTGGCCCCTACGCTCGTTGGCAAGAGAGGTGGCAAGACAAGAATCAGATTGTGGGTCAAATATGAGCGCAGAAGGGAAGACTTCGAATTGTGGTAAGTGAAGATTGGGATCATGTCACAACCCATCGCGCTGGAAGTAATCCGTAGCCTTCAGGAAAACCAACCCATCATTATATCGTTAAACAGATGGCCTAACAATTGTTTGTAAACTCCCCTGTGTCGTTTCTAAGACTGGTATATGAGCGAGGAATTGATAGAGAGTAGATGCGTGAGAAAAAAAAAAAAACATTCACGTTCCACGACATTGATTTAATGTATAAGGCACAAGTTCTATGGTCTTGTATCGTAATTTCGTCAAGTCTAATGAAAGACGCCTAATATCTCGCAATACGTTAATGCATGCTGAGTCTTCAAGTGACACCGACTGTGCTTGGTCCCTGCTCAGCGCCAAGCACAAAATAACTTCTCGGAACCCCTCTTTAATAATATACACATCACACTTGATTGTCGTGATAGATATAGCTGACATCCCTCGCTGTCTGCCTATTTGTCCTGACAAACTCCTCGTCTCCAGGTGGCCGTTCTGCCTTCGTGTTGCCGGTTAGCATGCTTTGGATACTCATGCAGATGCTTTGCACATTTTGAACGGGACTCCATCCTTGTTTTCCAAGCAGGTCTAAGCATATAAAGCCATTCGAGTAGATGTGAGGATGCACTGGGATCGGGCGGTCCGGAGTTCTGACGAAGGTGACCTCGGGGGCTTCTGCAACGGACATGTTAGCATCTGTTACAACATAAGGCGGGGTGGGAGGTGGGGGGAGGTTGTGGGTATGTACCAATTGGATATGCATCAGTAAACTTGAATTTCAGCCGGAATGTTTGATTTATATAGATCGGATTTGCATCGAGAACTTCGATGTCCATGTACCACTCTGCGAAGCCATCGGCAGCGACTAAGCTTATACCCGGTGGTAGACTCGAGTGGATCTGGGCGGCGATCACAGTTGGTTAGCAAAGTGTCTTCCATCCGCGCATAGAACAGTCAGTCCAGTACCTTTGGAAGTTCCTTCCCAAGACGCTTAGAGGCCGATAGCATGTTTAACAGGAGAAGTTGTGGGTATGGCGTTTATTTCTTACTGTAGGTGGGGGAAGGCTGAGGTTGTTGAAGCGAAAGGAAAGAGGCGCAAACCAGGAAAGCCAGGCGCAGCTTTTATACGCCAGCAATCAGATTCAGATATGCCGTTTGACAAAACCTCAAAATCGGCTCGGATCCTGAGTAAACTACAGATTTATTCAGAAACCCGTAGAGTCAGAGCGGCTCAAGAGAGTATATTGGAGAGACCCATGGAGCAAAATAGCTGGAATCATAAACTCACAAGGTAGCAACCCACGACGCTCTGCCTCCCTCTTGGCTGACATAAGCAGTTAATTTTTCGATAGGCTTCAAGCTTGCCCATTGGCTGATCAGCTACGGTGTAAACAAATGACAGAATAGGGTGTAGAAATCAAATGTCTTGTATAACAGCAACTATATATGATGCATACAGTTAAAGTTCATAATTACGACTTATTGAACCTTTGTTGTCTCACCAAGCAATTCCGCCTTGTGGAGTTCCTCATCGCCCGTCCCCAGAACAGCTCCACAGCAATCATTGGAGCATTGTGGCCCCTGTTGGAGCGACCCCATCACAGCCACATCCTAACCCCGCGGCTGCGGCTGAGCAACTGGGCCATCCACTCGTATATTGCAAACCCCAAATACGACCAGAAAGAAGTTCTGCTCCTGTGGCTATTCGGAACGAGTTGACATCTATATAACTGCATCTACCACTTCGTTCTCCATCTTGAACGACCGTTGTGTTTGCGCCCTTAGAGTTATACTGCTTTTGGAGACATTGGCTTATCGCAATCTCGACCCCTCCTTCAAACCCTCTTGTCACTTCACGCACCTTTTAGGCCTCACTGCCCAACTCCTCACCAGCACACACACACACACACAAATACAACAGCAACTGTTGCAGTTCACATCAGGTGTTTGATTCGTCGTCGCAACTACTGCTGAAGTCAAAATGAGTTGTGAGTCGCATTCCTTACCCTCGGTCAACCTGCGACTCAAACGGGTTGTACTTCCGAGCGCCTGTATCCATATCCATTCACGCTGTACCAACTTGGAAACAAATGCTTCATTTTACTTGGTCAAAGAGGTTTATAAATGATCCTCTGCTAACCATTACGGGCACAGTCTCGACTATGTTGAACAAGATCCAGGGTCAACCTGAGACGTACGATAAAAAGTAACCCAACCACAACAACTCATAATTGATCGGCGCTGACGACAGACACAGGTCCAAATACAAATTTGGGAGAACTCTTGGTGCCGGAACTTATGGTATCGTCAGAGAGGCTACCTGCCATGATGGCACGAAGGTGGCGATTAAAATAATCCTCAAGAAGAATGTCAAAGGAAACGAGCAGATGGTGATCGACGAGTTGCGCATGCTCCGAGAGATGAAGCACCCTCATATTGTGAAGTTTGTCGATTGGTTTGAGTCAAGGGTACGCATTCAGACTTTTGGCATTGATACACATTACTGACTCGGCGGGGAATTAGGACAAGTATTACATTGTAACTCAACTGGCGACGGGAGGGGAGCTGTTCGACCGTATCTGTGAGCAGGGAAGATTCACAGAAAAGGATGCATCGCAGACTATACGCCAGGTAATCGAGGCTGTCGACTATTTACACGCGAAAAATGTCGTCCACAGAGGTACGCCAAACCGAACAGCTTGATATATGCGACAAAGCTGACATGTAATAGATCTCAAGCCAGAAAATCTGCTCTATCTCACCACCGACGCGCATTCCGGCCTTGTTCTTGCTGACTTCGGCATTGCTAAGATGCTTGACACGAAGGATGAGGTTTTAACTACTATGGCAGGCTCGTTCGGCTATGCAGCTCCAGAAGTCATGCTTAAAAGGGGCCACGGCAAGCCTGTGGACATGTGGTCGTTGGGAGTCATTACATATACTCTTCTATGTGGTTACTCACCGTTCCGCAGTGAAAATCTGCAAGATTTAATTGAGGAGTGTTTGGATGCGAAGATAGTCTTTCACGAACGATACTGGAAGGATGTCAGCGACGATGCCAAGAATTTCATCAACACCCTTCTCCAGGCGAACCCCGAGGCCAGAGCAACAAGCACTGTAAGTCTTATGCTCATCTTTCTCTAGCCAGATATCCACCGCTAACACGTCAACAGGAAGCACTCAACAACCCATGGCTCAGCGGAAAGAACGCCACCGACCACAACTTGCTGCCCGAGATCCGCGCCTATATGGCGAAGGCACGTCTGCGCCGTGGTATCGAGATTATCAAGCTCGCGAACCGCATCGAGGCACTCAAGATGCAGGAAGACGACGAAGACGAGGGACATGCCGATTCCGACTTACCCGCCAACGCCGAGGCAGCTGCCGCTGCTGCTGTTGCCGGGCCCGCCAGCAGCAGTTTGGAAGCCCCTGGATCCCGACCACCTTCGTCTCCTGAGGGTAAGAGGAGTCTGAGTGCTATTGCGAAGCAGTCGATATTCAGAGAGGTAGTGATGGCAAAAGTAAGGGAAACGAAGGAAGCCGAGCAGGCTAAGGCGATTGAGGCAGAGGCGAACGAGCAGGATGCGAAGAAGAAGAGCTTCTAGAGTAGGAATAGGCGTCTTTGGAAGGGAGGAGAGATAAACTGGAAGGGATCGACATTGGAGGACTAGGGAGAAGGGGTTTGTTTCGTTATGGTACATGATTCGTATCTTCGTTGTTTATGTACGGTTATTTATACCCGTGTGCGCCGGGATGAGGGCCTCATAACATAGTAACCTTTCACTAAGGGGCGTTTAATTTCGGATATGTACTCTGAGACTTGGTGACCGCCATGCATGCTGGCGTGAAATTAACAGACTATATCGCAAGCAAGAGCTCAATAAACGAATACAAGCCAAACTCCATTGAACTCAGAACATGTTACCTAACCGTACCTCCTATCCAGAACACCACCGCCAGTATAGACAAGAATCAGACATCCAACCTCCATCCAACAAGAAACCAGAGAATAGCATATCATTTCGTTAAAACTTCGCACTTGCGCCCGTTTACCTCCAGTTCCCCTGGCTCAGACTCAGAAGTCCCTGGATACAATCCAGGTCGCCCTTCTTACTCGGACTAACTTCGCCTCTCATAAACTTCTCTACCTCCACGTCGACAACTTCATCCTCTGGGTCTTCGAAAATCTCAGCTTCCCCAGTCCCCGCCTTGGTCCTGTTTCTGCCAACATTTGTGCTGTTTCCTGCTGCGAATGACTTCGCGTTGCCCAGTGCCTTTGTACGACCGAGCTTAGGACGATGGCTTGGCAGGGGTCGCCTGGTCTGGCTGCCCTCGTTACCCTCACCTGGGATCCAGTTTTCCTTATCGCTCTCTCCACCCGGGCTCGCGATGAGCACGACACCATCCTTCTTCTTTGGCTTGGTGGGGTTCTTGCGGGATTTGCCCCCTGCCGTCTGCATTATGGCCAGGCTACTGGCCGCCTTCACCAACATAGGCTTCTTTCCACTACCATTGCGCTGCTTCTCGCTATTTCCACTTGGGGCATTCCGCTTGTTCGCGTTAGACTTGAGAGCCGCGGAACTGGTTGAGCGAATCAAACTAATAGCAGCCACTGCACTACCACTGCTTTCATTCTCAGCTTGTGTGGTCAGCTCGTCGCGTGCCTCAGCGTCGGCGCAGAACTCCCAGGTGCGCGCGTCACGGGAGCGGCCTGTAGGGAGGCGGGGAACAAAGGGCGTCGATGGAGTGTCGCGAGGAGAGATGGAGGCGAAAGGGAGAGCGCTTTGACTACGTTGGAGGCCGCCGCTACGACGACGAGCACCAGACAGCGCGGAAGATGGGCCCGGCTGTTGAGGACGCGGTGGGGACGAAGAGAGTTCGTTCGAAACTAGCTCGGCTTTGCCGTCGAGAGAAAGGGAGAGGCGAACATTTGATGAGGGCGTTGAGAGTGTAGAAGCATTTAACCGCTCTGGGCACGAGGAAGGGAGTTGGGGATCGAAACTAGTGGAAAGTCAGTCAGTCGTTTCTCAAATGTGCAGGCAGTGGTGGTTACCTCAAGGGTGTCATAAAGGCAGGTGTTTGCGAGGTAGGTGGGGTGCCGAATGAGCTTCCTGCATTCCAGCGATTGGAAAGGTATCCAAGAGTACTGGGTACGGATTGAGGAAGCCCTTGGGAACCCGAGAATGAATTATCGAAAGATTCCGAAGATGGGAAGCTGGTATTTGCCTTCAGGGGAGTAATAGTTGGCTGGGAAGCCTCCATAGTGGGACCTTTGCTGTGGAGGTTATTATCAGGATTGGCCGACGGCGACGACGTGCCTGGGAAAGTTTGCTCAGGTCCGCTCGCAAGTGCTACTGGGAGGGCGTTTTGTTCAGTCTCAGGGCTGGCTGGTACTTGATCAGAGCCTTGGCTACTTCCAAAACTGCTCCCGAACGTGCTGGCCAGTATGGGGTCGGACGACAGAGCCGCCATACCACCAAGTCCAAATGCAGCAATCTCATGTGGCAGAAGTGGACGCGACTTTCTTCTCGTGTTTTGGCGTCTGTTTTGGAACCAAATCTAATGATGTCGTTAATAGTTGTCTCAGATTATGCCCGCCGGATTTGGACATTAACTGGACCTCCAACTAACCTGTACTTCTTTCTCGCCTAGAGCAACACTCTTCACAATTTCCAGACGCGCTGTTTTGTCAGGCTTTGGGTTCCTCTTGTACTCTGCTTCCAAAGTAGCTTGGTCTTCTGGGCTTTAGAGTAGCACGTCAGCAGGTATTCCAAAGCGTATCCCTTAAAGAAAGCACATCTCTTGAGTGTGCTGGAGGCGTAGTTGTAAGCCGTAAACATACCTTGTTCGCCTTCTCTTCTGGCGCGCCAGCCTGCCATTGTCGACTTCTGGAGGCCCTCCGTTTGTTACCGACTCTTGGGAATGCACAAGAAACGGGAAAACATCGTTGTCGCTCGAAACGCGCTCAGATGCTGCTGTTGGCGGAGCATCTTGTCCCGCTGAAGATGGGAGCTTCGGAAGAGTCGTGTCGTTCATGGCGAACGATATACCGCCAGTTGAGTAGTGATAGAGTTATATTTATTAGAGTCAATGCATAGAGACGGATATCGCATATGTATCGGAGGTGTTGTAAACAATGTTGTAAAGTAAAGAGAGCGTGTCTCCGCGAAACTTAAATTGCGTATATTCTCATGTACTCTAGGCGCGTCGTGGAGCTTTGGTACTGAACCCTCCGTCACGCGAAGCGAAATCATTGACAGTCGCGGTAACCCCACCTTTAGGGGCCCAAACCTCAGGCTACAACCTTATCCATTGGGCGCATGTCAAAAAAGTATACACAACCACAGCCTTGCATCGAGTATTGAGTCACGCAAAACCACAACGTTAAGGACATGATTCTCGAATGAAGTGCTTTCAGAACCCCATATCACGATCTTTACGGCCTTTTATACGACACAGAATCTCACAGCAAGCTGCTTCTATCACGCTGACGACCAGCTATTTGCATTACCGAAATTCATCGTCATCACCAGCACTATCCCAAGAGTCTGCAAATATGGCTTCCGAGGCACCCAAAGCCCCCGAGGCCGCCAAAGCCCCCGAGGCTCCCAGAGCTCCTAGAGCCCCTAAAGCCCCTAAGGCTCCCAAGTTTGAGCTGAAGACACCAAAGGGCACAAAGGACTGTATGTAAACGTGCCATGGCCTGTTGCGCCGTCCGTTGTCTAATATCATACAGGGCAGGGAACTGATATGGTCATTCGCGACAAGATCTTCTCCACCATTACGGACGTCTTTAAGCGCCACGGAGCTGTCACAATAGATACACCAGTATTTGAGTTGAAGGAAATCTTGTCTGGCAAATATGGAGAAGATAGCAAGCTCATCTATGATCTGGCCGACCAAGGTGGAGAAATCTGCTCGCTCCGCTACGACTTGACGGTACCATTCGCTAGATGGTTAGCCATGAACCAGAAGATCCAGAGCATCAAGCGCTATCACATTGCGAAAGTGTACAGACGCGACCAACCTGCCATGACCAAGGGCAGAATGAGAGAATTCTACCAGTGTGATTTCGATATTGCCGGGACATACGACTCCATGGTCCCCGATGCGGAGATTGTGAAAATCACCACAGAAATCTTCGCTGGCTTGGGCTGGGAGGGCCGCTACACAATTAAGTTGAACCACCGCAAAATTTTGGATGGACTTTTCCAGGTGTGCGGTGTTCCAGACGACAAAATCCGTACCATCTCCTCTGCGGTCGACAAACTTGACAAGCTACCCTGGGCTGATGTACGCAAGGAGATGACGGAAGAAAAGGGTCTCGATGGGGAAATTGCCGACAAGATTGGCAAATACGTCGTGCTAAAGGGGCAGTCCGATCTATTGGAGAAGCTCAAGG
Source organism: Pseudogymnoascus sp. VKM F-4516 (FW-969) (assembly GCA_000750815.1). Classification (NCBI taxonomy): domain Eukaryota; kingdom Fungi; phylum Ascomycota; class Leotiomycetes; order Thelebolales; family Thelebolaceae; genus Pseudogymnoascus; species Pseudogymnoascus sp. VKM F-4516 (FW-969). Next base: position 39,837 of record JPJZ01001092.1, on the reverse strand, counting down.
CAGATGAATCGCTAATGGCTAACGAATCCATGAAGGCCGGATTGGCTGATATGGACCTCCTATTTAGCTATCTGAGGTCTTTTGATGCGCTGAGCAATGTTTCGTTTGATCTTAGCTTGGCTAGAGGACTAGACTACTACACTGGCGTCATCTATGAGGTTGTTACAGAAGGTTCTGCACCTGGCTCCGCGCCAGTCACCTTGGCCACAACATCTGCAGCCGCGGCTGCACCTCCTAGGCCATCCAAGAAGCCATCCAAGTCGAAGGATGCGGATGGCGAAGAGGACAGGTCAAACGATCCTAGCGTAGGTGTCGGTAGTGTTGCCGCTGGTGGTAGATATGACAACCTTGTTGGCATGTTCTCCGGAAAGAACCAAATCCCATGTGTTGGGATTTCTTTCGGTGTCGACCGTATTTTCTCAATCACAAAAGCAAGGATGGAGGCGGAAAAGACTGAATCTAAAGTACGGAGCAGCGAAGTTGATGTCTACGTGATGGCAGTTGGCGGTAAGGGCTTCACTGGCCTATTACAAGAGCGTATGGCCATCTGCGCTCAGCTATGGGCTGCTGGTGTCAAGGTACGTACTACATACCCACACAATATAATGGCCCTTTTTGCTAACTCTATGGTAAGGCCGAATTCTTGTACAAGGTCAAGCCGAAGTTGCAGCAACAGTTCAAGGCAGCGGAGGATGGCGGTGTGCCGCTTGCTGTCATCTTTGGCGAGGAGGAGTTCGCAAAGAACCAGGTCAAGATTAAGGAGTTGGGACTTCACCTCCCAAAAGAACACCCAGATCACAACGGCGTTGTAGTAGAGGTCAGCAACTTGGTAGAGGAGATCAAACGCCGCCTTGAGAACCCGACAGATGTGAATGCCTTAGCACAGGAAATCGAGGGCCTTAAGGTAGAGTCTACAGAGGCCGCAGAAGCGCCTGCAGGAGCCTCGGCATAGAGAAATCTATAAGTATATATTAATACAAAAAATATCAGCCTAGTGGGCCATCAGTGGGGGTTTCATTTGTCGACTCCACCAATCTGAGAAATGCCATGTTTTCGCTATATGTATAAATATTGCAAGTAAATAATTTTTTAGGAAGACAAATTTAAGGCATTGATATTAAGTCCGTCATACTCGAGTAGCAAAACAGCTACTTTAATAAAAATGTCTAATATTCCTGCCGCCTAAAAGACTGGAGAGGAACTGTGCACAAGATAGTGATTTACAGTAGCTAATATAGCAACCATAGCTCCTAGTAATAGAGAGCCCTCATCTTAATTATAGTTACTGTAATCACTGCTCTCAGACACAGTCACTATTCAGACTCTAGGCAGCATGAGTGGCTCGAGGCGCTATTATCAACAATTTGAGCTTATATTAACAACATTGACTCAACAATATATAGCAGCTGCAACAACTCCAACCCCCGTGTCCCGCTCTGCATGATGCGGTGCCATAACCCCAAACTCCAACTGAAAATACCAACTAGCCTAGAGCCTCATAGCTCCATATCTACGCCGATCGCCTCCTCTTTCTCTTTCCGATAGTCCTCATCCTTATCTTCTCGGTTCTCTCTTATTTCATCCTCAACCTCATCCCTCAGGCCTGTTAAATCCGGCGGTATATCCTGCATCTGTACGCTCGGTGCATGGTTCACGAAGCGAAGTTCCTCATTAATACTTGCCACAATCTCTGCGATGCGCTTTGGGGTATTGCGGTTCAAGCGGCTCTCTGTGAGCAGTTCGTCGGGGGTCGGGAAGAGAGTCGTTTGCCGGAAGTGGTTGCGGTAGGGCGTATGGTTAGGGAGGATTGGGTTCAGCGTCGTGTCGCAGCCGATAGCGATGCTGGTCTCGTTGGTCCAGGCGCGAGCGACGTTGCGCGGGGTGTATCCGCCACCGCCAACGAGTAGGAGAGGTAGGCGTAACGACTTGCAGAAGGCAACGCAGGCGCCGTGGCCTTGGACTTGGAGATTGAAGGGCCCAAGACGATCGCCGGCAAGGGAATCGGCACCGCATTGTAGAACAATTGCTGACGGTTGGAATCGGTCGACACAACTCTGGATGACGGTTTTGAAGAGGGATGTGTATTGCTCATCGTCGATACCGTCGTTTAAGGGGACGTTAACCGTGTGGTGTGCGCCAGGGTTATGCTCATCCTCTGGGCCTGTGCTGCTGAGTGGACCAGTTCCAGGGAAGAAGTTGTCCTTGTCGTATTTGTGGAAAGACACCGTCATGACCCTATCAGTCGAGGAGAACGCCTCTTCGACGCCATCACCGTGATGGACATCAATGTCGATATATAGCACACGCGGATGATGGCGCAACAACTGCAGAATGGCAAGAACGATATCGTTCATGTAGCAAAACCCTGAGGCTTCTGACTTCTTTGCGTGATGCAGACCACCTGACCAGTTAATAGCAATATCTGATTGATGATTGCAAAGTTTCCTGGCAGCGTCTATGGATGCTCCGGCATACATCGAGCAGTAGTCAAACAGTCCTTCGAATATAGGGCAATCGTCGCCACCGAGGTTGTGGGGATGCGTTGGGTATGAGACTGGTTCACACGGCATGGCTGTCTTCAAGTAGTCCAAGTAGTCCTGCGTATGGAATTCCGCGAGTTCCTCCGGTGTGGCCTTCCTCGAGACGTACGAGTCCATGGCATAGTGCATACCATATGATGTGATGAGGCCCTTCGCCAACGTTAACCTCCATGGCTTCATAGGATGCGAACGTCCAAAGTGATGCCTCTCAATCTCGGGATTCAAGTGCCAAGACACAGTGTATCCTTTTGGCTTCTTGATGCCATTCCTGATCGCCTCATCCTTGATCTGGCGCGAGAACTTCAGGTTGTCCACATCGCCATGTACTGCAAACGGCGCACTGTAATTCTGTACGATATTATTCGTTGGAACCACCATCTTCTCTCCTGGGCGAGGCCTCCTCGATCTTCGCCGCCACCACCAGGTCTACGCACGTGATATTTCGTTCTGTGGCGGCGGGCTCCTCGTGATCTGGGTAATGCGATGCGGCTGAGAGACAAAGGTGCGTGGATATGGCAGGATAATTAATATCGAGCGACAGGACGATGCGAGATGAGGAACTTTTCTTCTGATGGCAATATTGATCTGTTACAGCGTATGTAGTGCGTACCCTGCGACTCGGCCTTCGATCTCTTGAAACTCTGCTTGGGTGTGCCATAAGCGGCTAGTCAACGCCAAACTTTAAGTTCCTTAGCGCGTTTGATTAGCCCGAAACCTCAGCCCGCCCGCCCTTGCCATCGGCAAGGCTGATAAATGCGCAACTGGTTCGATTATTGACCTTGTCTACTTCATCTATTGTTCGACACACGGTCGTCTCTTCCTTCTGGCCGCCATCAACCCCCATCGCCGGCAGTAGCGACTGAACTGGATCTATTACGATATAGCTGCTATTTACACGAACCCATCCTACAGATTCTGATTTAAGGTAAGCACATCGACCAGCACATGCTGATGACCCCTCCCTTCAAAACCCCCAACTCCCCCAACTCCCCCAGTTGTCAGAGGCTTCTTGAGTGCCTTACATACAGTTATTAACACATCATGCCTAGAGACGATCTTTCCATCGACGCCCACTTCGACAACATGGCACCAGGGGTAGTGCCAGAGCAGAATGATCCGATGTCCGTCCTCGACGACTTCGTGAATCGAGCGTCCAACCTTCCCGCCGAGATCCAGTTTTTGCAAGAGGAGACGGCCGATAAAGATCGCCAGATTCAAGTGTGCATGGACGTAATAAACAGTCGCGATGCGAGCATTCAGAAGTGGATAAGAACCAATGGAAGCCTGACGCCAAATCCGAAGGAGGCTGTTCTTCGGAAGCAGATTATTGAAAACTTTGATAAAGCCCAGATACTACAGGAAGAAAAGTGCGCGCTAGCATTAAAAACACAGCAGACACTCGATAGGCACATCCGAAACTTTGACCTGCAGATCTTGTCGTTGCAAGAAAGGGGAGAGTTTCCAGCAGACTCTGATATGCCGTCACTCTTGCGCCCGGCCGCTGAGCCACCTGTGAATCGACCAAATCTAAGCACGGCTTCGCTGGCTCAAGCTCAACTACCTCCCCCCTCTGCCAACGGTGGCCCGTCTCGTCCGGCTGCTCAACCACTTGGTGCACAGAGGATGGGCTCGGCGCAACTGCAAGGCCAACAAGGGATTTCGCACATATCTTCTTCTGCACCTGCAACCCCAGCAGCTGCTCTTCTTCTCCAAAGGCAGTCGCGGGAGTCGTCAGCCGGTGCTGCTAATAAACGCCAGCGAACGACAGGCGGATTAGGGACTCTCCCTGCAAATTCGAGCGGGCTGGCTCGGCATGCATCGACGGGTCCTGGCACGCCAAAAGCTGGGACTCCGTCAGCAACAAGAGCAGGCAGTGTAGGCCCTCGAGGAGGACCGAAGGCACCCGCGGTTGGGAAGAAGGTTGCCCCACATAAGCAAGGTATTGCACCACATAAATCAAAACCTGGAAAGTCGGGGCTCAGTCGCGTTAAGCGCACTGGCAATAAGAACTCCCCGTCTTCCACAAATGATAGCGAGCTGAGTGATGCCGAAACAGGTTCGTTGGTTGACGAGGACGAGGTTGCCACACCGCCTCCTGTCAAGAAGCACCAAGGTGCCGACGAGGATTTGTTTGAAGGGGAGGAAGATGAAGGCAGTGATGACAAGAAGTATTGTCTTTGCCAGAAGGTTAGCTTTGGCGATATGGTGGCATGCGACAACGACGAGTGTCCGTTCGAATGGTTCCATTGGCCGTGCGTCGGTTTGAAGAGCGAGCCAGTGGGAACGTGGATATGCCCAGTATGCACAAAGAACAATAAAAAGTAGGAGTTGGGTTTCTGAATAATGGTACGGAGGGGTATTTGATAGGGAGTAAGCGCGGCGTTGGTTTAGGCTGTCTGATATCTCATGGCAATGGGTTTGTGAAGGATAGGGGGTGATGTCGTATGACACGGAAATTGCATGTATCCATACGGATCAGGGGTATAGGGGCGAGCAAAGAAGATCACTCATAGTGGCGTAATCTTTGTAATACAATGATATGATTGCAGAAACTCGTTATACATCCATAGTCGTTACATCGAACAATTTCCCCAAAGACCCTGTCTAATGGGCCTTACCATATTGCCGAATTCGTAGGTTGCTGCTGGTAATCTTCTTCAAACCCATTGAATGCATCCCACTGCCAGCCGCCGTTAAATGCATTCAACCCAAACTGATCGAGTTCAGATATTTGAAAATCGAAAGGAATCTCCGGTATGTCATTCTGAGGTTGCTGCGCTGCTTCGTAGATGCTCGCCAGCACATCATGTGAGCGATCAGCTGGCTTTGTCCACGGCGCGACAAGTTGGAAGAGCTGTAGAGACTTCTCGGTGCTAGCCTTCCATCTGGCTACGTTCGGGTGATTTGGGTCCGCAATGAGGCTAAGCAAGGTCACCATGGTTGCTTGATACAAATACCAAACCGAATTCCACACGCGTAGCCTGTTAGGCTCTGCAAAACCAGAAGCAATGTTGTCGATAGCATTGCAAGCAATTTCTTGACAGCTATTGATGGCAGATTTTTCCTCGGGGAGCAGCGAATCGAATGCGACTTTTCGATTGGCGTAGCTAAGGAGCACTGGCCGATATAGGAGGAGCCGTAGGTTAAAAAACCTATTGCTCATATAAGAATATGACGTTAATAAGCGCTCGGGGCACATTTCGCGGTAGCGGAATTCCGGAGGGAGGTTCTGGTGCCAGTTCTGTACCTCTACGTCGAATGCCTTTAGTTCGTTGATAGAAATTGGTTCGAGCTGAGCAAATCTATCTTGAACCCTGGTGGCAATCTTGCAGAATGTCTGGCTGAGGTCCAGAGAGAGCGTCGTTAAATCCGTCGACTCGGAAAGACTTACGCCTAAGACGTTCATAGTCTTTGGATCCCATCGTCCTTGGCTCGGCCTGCCGAGCGTCATATGACTCCAAGTATCCAGACACACTAGACACCACCAAACCTGCCGGCGAAGCTGTGGTCTTGATCCTGTTTTGCCAGGTCCCATCTTTGTGTCCAAGGTCGCCGTGTCACGATGGAGTCCTAAGCCGATAGCAATCCGAAGAGCCGCACCCATGACTGCATGCGCCATGTTCGGGGAGTTCACGTAATGAAGATAGTACCCCCCTAATATGCATAACGTCTGTAAACTCTCCAGGCAGCCCGCCCCAAACAGTTCAATGTTTATGTATTGTTTTGCGCGGCTATAGTAAAACTTGTGGGACTCATCGTCGCCGCTGCCTGTCGATATTGATCCTAATACGAGAACCATGTTGAGCAAAGCAAGCCACGGGCCATCGGTCCTAGTTCCTTGCTTCCAGGTGGCGCGGAAATCTGCTTCGTCAAGCATCGGAGTAATCTCGTGTGCATGAAGAAAGTACGCGTCGATGCACGTCGCCTCGTCTATTGTTGGACTCAACAATTGGGATTCCTGGTGTATGCCGGCCCCGCCGGTAGTGAAGCACCAGGAACTAGATACATCCCAGGTTGCTATCCTCTGCCTCACATAGTCGCGTATTGATGGTTTCAATCGGAATATTGTGCGCAAAGCCGCCCGGACCGATGAAATCCCTAGGTAGGATTTAAGGTTGAGCTGCAAGGAGAGACCATTAACATCGTCAGCCGCAGGGTCTTGATTCTCCTGCCGCTCATTCCACTCATGCTCGTCATCGGTATCAGAGGTCTGGTCTGATGCCTCGCCTAGTGTTTGATGGTCACCAGGCGATTGGGAATGTTCCTCTTGGGCTAGCTGGAGGAGCTCGCTCCGGGAAAGCTTGGACAGATCATCTGCGCTAGAGCCTGGGAAAAGAGTGTTCAAAATAGTGTCATGGGCACTCCGGCCTGGTGTGTTGCCAGCGATTTGATTCCCGGCCCTACATTAATATATTAATTCTGTCGTTCGTTGATGATAAGGATAGGGTGAGCACGCTAGAGTGGGTTTATCGTACTTATTAGAGCTGCAGTTGCGTCGCCTTCGTGCCTGGTACTGGCAGTTGTCTGCTACCACGTACCACACGCAGTTGCTGCAGGGCTGTTGCCCATCACAGCGTACCTTTCGACGCCTGCACTCGATGCAGGATCTATTTATCTTTACCTGCTTGTCCGACCGCATTATAGTTAATGGTGGTGTTGAAAACGACGAAGAGATAGTTCTGGCACATGAGATGGCACATGAGATGGGACATATAGATGCCTGTAAGCAGAATTCCCCGCATTTGAAGGGTTTCCCCACAAACTAATCTGTACGTAAATTCGGAGTAAGTCGTCAATCATTGAGGAGGGACTGCGTATAGCCATCTAAACCCACACCCCCCAAATTTGCAGGGGTGTCCCGAAAATCACCCGTACAATCAATCAACCTCAAGCTTCGCGCGATAGCAACCTCACCATTATATCACTTGGGCTCGCGCGGTACTGCCGTACATCACCATTTCACCAAAAGAACGGCATTACCATAGATGAACCTCATCAGCGGCAATGTCTGAATCTGATTCGCAGTCTTCGTCGCCATCTCCTCCGACCGCGACACCTGCAACTGGCGCGACCAACAATAATAACTTTGGCGAGAACCAGATGCCACCGACTCTCCTCTCGCTACCACCGACAATAATATATAACTCGGAAGATGAGCTCTTCGACGCTATACAGACGCACGCCAGGAATACCGGCCAGTGCTTCGTTAAGCTGAGAAGCACCACTCATAATGACCGTAAAACCGTCACATACGCATGCGACAGGTGTAAAAAGCCCAAGCCAGCGCAACCCAACCAAGACGAGTCCACACCTCAGAGGAAACGCAAGGACATGAGCCATCGGACAGACTGTCAATTCTCGTTTCTAGGAGTTCAATTGAAGGATAATGCAGGCTGGGAGGTTCGATACAGGCCCTCTGAATTCTATGGGACCCATAACCACCCGCCGAGCGATTCGACGTCGGCCCATTCTGGACATCGCAGGCTAAATCAAGAAGCAATGCAAAAAGTCCGCGAGCTTCAAGTTAACGGTATGGTTTATTGCCTCGCGACTAGCTAGTGGAGATTCTAATTATGTTTTGCAGGTGTCCATCCACGCCAGGCTGTGACCATTTTACGGCAAACACTTAATCCCGATCTACTACCTCACGATATATACAACATTTACTCGTCGCTTAAACGCGCACAGGTGACAGAAGATGGCACCGTTATCCCCCCTGCCAGGAAACGACGATCTGACGCCAAAACCCTCGTGGCTGACGGGCAACAATACACTCCAATACGACCCGCAGGGCGAGGCCAGCAGAGCGCGGCGGGACGAAATGGTGCTGGTCGCATGCCGCTGTTAGCCAACCCTCTCAGTGTTATAAAATACCGCGAGATTATGATATCATCGGGCTACTCAAGCAACCATTCTGTAATTGAAGTGCGGAATCTTGCCAGCAACGCCCTTGTTGGGACAGATATTTGGGGCGGAAAGGATCAAAAAGGCAGATGCAACAGGTTCCAGCCAATGCTGCTCTCTGCGAAGATATCATTGCGCAATCGATTTGACCATGCGGCTCAAAACGACAGACTTGACGAGGGCACTGTCAACTACAGCACGCTAAGCAAGACTATACTAAAAGTCTTGTCAAGTCGCGGGGCAAACAGAAACGACCCAGGGCCCCTCGCAGGCTGGCCTGGGTTGGAAATCGATTGGAATGTATCTGATCTTATAAACTGGATCTTCGTCTATCTCACCGGACGACGCGCCAACGGCAGCGTCCCAGATGCAGCGCTAGCGCACTCATACATCAGAGGAGGCTGCCCATGCCTAGTTGATGGACCGCTATATGAGCAGCCCCTCTTGAGCATGGAAACGCTACAAGAAATGGAAATGACATTGACGCTGCCCAAGGGCACTCTTTTGAGCGAAGGCGTCAGCCTCGCCGTCACAGCGGGATATCTCCCTGGAAATCGGGTTAACCAGACTGCCCCATACTCCGCAGTGCTGAAGCTCGAAAACATCAAGATTCCCACATTGATCGGCTTAAATCCAAACGAGCGGTTAGCCAAGCAAATGGTCATCACGACCGTGGAAATTGACCCATATGTTGTAATGGGCCAAGATCATTATAATGAACTGGAACAGATTATCGTAAAGGTATGCAATTTGGTTTTGTTGGTTATTTCATATACTAACAATTTGACAGTCTATCGAGGAGTCCGCTTTCGAGACTCTTGAATCACTGGCAGCACACCTCGTCAACCGCATTATCAAGCACTTCATTTTCCCATACACGACACGAGAGCCTTTCAGCGAAGTCAGAGTCTCGCTCGTTAAACCTAGCGCAACGACTTTCGCAGAAGCTCCAATTGTGACTGTTAGTCGAAGTTCAAATCCTGCAACCGATGCAACCTCGAAGACGCTTTGGGAAGAATGGCTCTCTTGGAACACAGGGGTCGAATCGAGGGTCCCCTTTCCGTATCAAGGCAGACTTGATAGCTGGATTTTAGATAACTTTCCGGGCGACAGTAGTGGTGCCCAGACCGCAGATCATACAGGAGACCACCAAATGCAAGGATGAGTCAACATGGTTGCACGATAGATGCTGTTTGTGGACAACACGCCGAGCCAGATTCACCTCATGTGCACGGTTTGATCTTCGGATGCAATAGTGCCGGCCTCGCTGGTATGAGACTGTTTGTGTGAAAGGAAGGAATTACCAACAAAAAGGCATCGGTAACAGACGCCCGGTTTCCACCATGGCAATGGTGAGTGGTATATGATATATGGCATCATTATAGAAGGCTGGTGTTGGAGGGAGGGTCATTGGAGTCCCAAGGGTCAGGGCATGGTATCTTTATGCGGGACCTAACATACTTTGCGCATGGAGTGGCTACTATTTTATTATTATTTAGTTCAAGGCCACTGTAGCAGAAAAGCTGCTTCTATCATGCCTAGCAGAAAAATCTATTGGTTTCGGCACCCATCTTTACCTCATCTTTATCAGTCCATGTACGTAATTTTCGCTCAAAACGCTCATTTTTCGTCGTATCTCTCTTGCGGACGTCAGACTGTCTCGGATATTGGCACGTCGCCGCCAGTGATGCTGTCCAGAAACTTCTGGTCCGCATTGAATAGCATAACATGGAAATGTTCCACAGAGTGCACGCTTTTAAGGGCCGCCCAGTTTCTAAACCATATCACCTATTCCAATGTCAATATCACCTTCAGCAGTTTATCGTGCCGTTCGCTCCTAATTCATCTACTCCATCATGAGGACCACCACATGGGGGGAAAGGACTTACATTATCGCTCCCACATTGAACTCTAAACGTCTTCTCAACATAATCATCAATCTGCTTCCTCTGTCTGTCCGACAAATCTCCTCCCGTCGTAGGATCTTCTTCTAATGGAAACTTCGTCCACACAACGAGATGTGAAATGCGTTCATCAATCCCGTAGGGCCAATCATTCCTCTTGATAGACAGATCCGAGTCCTTCTCGAACGGCTCCCCATCTGCCACAATGGGATGTTCCCAGTGCAGCTTCTCCCCCAGCACAAAGTTCATGATACTGCCGTACTTCTTTTTAATCTCATAGTTGAAAGCAAAGTACCGCCGCAGCTCAATGGGCGTGCGTTGGAAGATGTCGAGGCGGTTCCGGGATATGTGCCCTTGTAGTTCAGGCCAAGTCATGCGCTTATACTCCGAATCGGGGGTTCCAAGGATCTCGACGTCCTTGCCTTTCGCGCTCAGTAAGAATGGAGGGCATTCTTCCTCCCGTTCCTCGGGAGGGACATTGACTTGCCAGTAGGGCAAAGTAGATGCGTCAGCAAGGCTCCCCATTGAAGGCAACGTTTGGATGGACGCTACAAAAGAACGGCGAGATAAGTAGAATTACAAGAGCGCGGGCTCTGCGTCCGGAATATAGCGAGTGTGATAATACGAGGTCTTGGGTGCCTCGAGTGACTCCGTCCTCAAGCCTTATAAGATAAGCACCAACCCTTGTCTTGTGGATATAAGCTTTTTGATATAGACGATCTTTATGAAGGTGGCCGTTAGATCAGATGTAAACATGTGCTTTAAAGTAAAAAAGTAAAGACAGGACCTTGACTTATATGAGAAAAGAGTGTTATGCCGAAGATGACAAAAAATGGGAGGAGATGCAGTATGGCAAGGTAACGTTCCGTTTCCACTGTTGCCACAAATCCGCGCCTTTCACCCTCGTGTACCTCCACCTCCACTAAACTCCGCTCTTGGCTCAGTACAAGCCATTCACCGCCCGAACGGAAAATCGTCGCAGTCAGTGCCTAGCAAGACATTCTGTTTTACTCAAATTCAAAAGGTCTTACACACTGACTTCTTTCGCCTTTATTGGCTAGAAGAATAACATGTCCACGTGACGGATTTGAAGATCTTGTGCGTTATTCAGGAACTTTGTTGCAGGTCCAGCACTCGTACCTTATGTGAGCGAGACTTAGCGTCTAATAAGGCTACGATAAGGCCCAAACGTCGGCCGAAGCCTCGCTCCCTTGGCGGATAGCCTCAAACACGACATCTACGGCATTTGGCGCCATAGTTCAAGTTATACATAGGCAACTTATGATTTGTTGGTGAAACATATCTTATTGTCTGTCGTTCGATATAATAAAGTTGAAGAGATAGCCGTCGACAGGCGTCCAAGAGACAAGCAGAGGCCGTGCTCGTAGTGGCGGTGTCTCAAGGCTTCCGATTCCACCAGAACCACCAGAATCTCAAACCAACTAGGGGTCTATAGGGATTCCTTTATGCAATCCAGCTATTTAATCTTTGTCGAAGTAATTTCTTCCCATTCCCACCTATTTGATGAAGCTTCCAGCTTACACTGTGGCGACCTACAGCATTGCGGGGGAGCCGAACTCCACTGAAGCCGACCTCGAACCGTACTTAGATACTGCGCTGTTGAGGGCCGCCTCTGAATACCGCATATCTCGAGCCCTCGAAAGATACACGAAAATAACGAAGACGAGCTTCGTGGGACCTGATGACTAGCGAGGCGGAGCTGCGAGCCCGCTATCAAACGAGCAGGTTTAGGGAGGCAGGACGGCAGTTGTCGCCCACAGAGGCCGACGCTGGTTCTGCCGAACCGCACCAAGAATCAATTTGTGATACTGCTGAACCGAATATCTCGGGAGAGGAGGAGCTTAGGGACCAGATGGCCGATCAGCATTCTGGTGCAGATGAAGAAGATCAGGCGGCTACAAATACAGATACTGAGCCTATAGGAGCCGATGAGGAAGACCTAGCGGTCAACATTACGGATACTGAACCTATAAGGGTGGATACCGAAGCTGGTAGTGTAGCGGACATACAAGGCGATGAGAGTGACGCCTTACATAGGTTGAGCCTCGCAGATGAAAACCCGGGCAACCCAACAGACATAGCGCTCCCAGAAAGCCAGCCACCGACTCCAGATGTGCCATCATCGACACCACAATTAAACAACCAAGGGGAAGTACAGGCCCAGACTGACTCCTATGATGACTCGGGGGCCGGCTTACCGAGTACTCATGCGTCTCCTGCTGAACCCAATTTTGTCACATCACCCCTGAATCAGAGCGTTGATATTCCTGCACAATCGTCAATACCGGCCGAAAGAGAGACTTCAGAGACAAGAGACACCGAGGATGGCATTGAACGTTTGGCTCCTACGGAAAATATTGCTACTGGCCAGTTAGATGGAACAGCTTGCTCTACCAGGCACCTCCGAGATATGCAAAGCAGCGACGCTGATTCGGAGCAAGGACGCCCATCGACCAACCAGCGAGATAGACAGGATATAGGATCAAGTGCATCAGCCAGGGATGATGATAGAGCTTCAGTTAGTACTATCGGGCCCCCTCGATGGCAACCTGATGCGGAAGTAACATACTGCCCCATTTGTCGAACACAATTCAGCTTTTTTATCAGAAAGCACCATTGCAGGCAAGTATACCTAACAGGCAGCAAGAGAATTTACGGGTGTACTAATTCAGACTAGGAAGTGTGGAAGGGTTGTTTGTGCCAATTGTTCGCCTCATCGCATAACGATCCCGTATCAATTTATAGTCCAGCCACCGGTATCCGGACCAGCAGCAGCGCTGCCTATAACGCAACTAGCAGGGCGTGATACAGAGAATCTCTCGCAGTTTGGAGGCACGAAAGTCCGGTTATGCAATCCCTGCGTCCCGGATCCAAACACATTGCCACCACAGCCTCAACGGACTGCCGCTGATGAACGGTGGAGAGATGCACCACCAACATACTACCTAAGCTCCAACAGTCGTCCGTATTCATTTGGGGAACAGGACATGGAAAATCTAGAGCGTGAAGCAAGTGCATCTTCTGTGAGATCCCGTGCTGTCAGCTCAACCGGTGCCTCGCATCATCGCCAACTATCACAGAATCCTTATCCGCCAAGATCCAGCAGTCAGGTGCGTTTAGTCCATAACTAATGTTACCATTAACTCAGTATTAACTCAATTCTCTTTTAGACTTCTTACCTCGGCGGAACTTCTTATACTGGGCCCCACCACTTGAGTCACGGATCTCCGTCATATCAACGTCGCTATCCAAATCGGAATCTACCAGGGCCTCGCCATCAAAGCCACCAAAGCCTTTCAATGTCTTCTACAGGTTCGCCTAGCAATGCCCAACCACATTACCGCTCTCTACTCGATCCGTTTGCTTCTCAACAACCCCAGTCGTCAGCCTCTGGAGTTGACACATCCCGACCTTTACCTCCAATACCTCGCATCCGCGAAGAAGATGAGTGCCCTGTTTGTCACCGTGAACTACCCTCTCGCGCCTTGCCCGATTTCGAGACCCTACGCTCAAATCACGTCACCGACTGTATCGAAGAACAAATCGCAATCCACAGCGGCCGTCCACGCCAACAGTCCCCAGCGAGCGTTTCGACCCCGCATCAGCGTCCAGCACCAGCAACCATGGCCTCAAGCGCATCATCTCCCGCGCCACAAGGCCGCTCGAACTCACCCAACTCCACTACCTCCTCGTCGTCGTCCCATGGCGAAATCAATCTCGCTCAGGCCATCAACCTTCAACCGCCTGCGCCTGAAATATCATCATTCCCCAACACCCCAGAGGGGCGAACGGCGTTCCGCGAAGCGCAGCACGCAGCTGTGGTCCTCGGGCATACACGCGCGTTGTCGCACTCGCCTCTAGCCCACCCATCTTCGTCCTTCTCGCCGGAGCCGCGGCGGACGGGGATGTTCCCGTACAAGGCGACGGAGAAGGACTGCGTGGACGATGCGGAGTGCACGATCTGTCTTGAAGAATTTGAAGTGGGAGTCCAGATGGCGCGGCTGGAGTGTCTGTGTCGCTTTCATGAGAATTGTATCAGGAGTTGGTGGGAGGGGAAGCCAGGGAGGTGTCCAGTGCATGGGCATGATGCGTGGGGCCTGTGATGGGATTGTGGGATTGGTTTATTGATATATCGAGCAAATAGGGTGCATGGATTGCAGCGCCTGGTGCACAGTCATAACAGTTTGAACTTGGTTTTCGGCGGCGTTCAGCGTAGCGTATGAGATATCACTTGGCGCCTCTCAATACATTTTTTAGAACTACATGGATGAAACTATGCTTAACGCAGAATTTTCTGTCGGTAGGCGCTATTACTCATGCCCCTCCCCCTATTTTTCAGTCCAACTCCGCGACTACAGCTTGTGGTTGAGGATGTGGTATTTGTTCTGGGAGCTCTATCGGTAATGGCTCATGCTCTTATTTGTTTCTACCATTTGATGAAATTTAAATTAAGCATGTCTTAATCTTATATTATTTTAAGCTTCCTCTATCAACAAATTTCAGTCGAATTTCTATATAATAAACATATAATAGTATAAATTTAAAATTTATACGGTTAAAGTTTAATGGAGTTCCTATATTGCCCTTTCAGCCACCCACACTGTTCTCATGTTTAATAGAATAGCCTTCCGAGAAGCCTCCTTTCTACTCCGTAACTTTAAAACCCAACATAGCTTAGCATATTTATATGTATGTGAACTAGAAATAGTGGTTGGCCAGGGTCCCCCTTGCAAGTAAACCGGTTGGTATCTCAATACGAGCTTAGCACCATGATGGCGGAAGGAGTGGAGATATTTTAATACTATTATTAGCAATGGCAAGCACCGAATTATCAAGATCCCATCTTTGTCTCTGGCCTGGAGAATAGAGTGTTATGTGTTAAACTATATATATAGCTAATAAATATGGGAAGGACAGAAACCCGCCACCATCGCTTCAGAAAGAACTGCGTTCACAGTCCTTTGAAAACCCAGAGCATAATTAAGGCAAGGCTGTTAACCTCGTCATCCATTCATATTGTTTTCTCCTCTTTGTTCCCTATATTAAGTAGCTCCAAAGCCGTTCAATCATGTCTTCAATCAACCCCTAACGACGAAGGCGCCCCATCTATTATTTGCTTCGCGCCTCCATCTCCTCCTTTCAAGCAACACAACATATCCGTTTTTCTCCTGGCGTCTCGCCATATTTGCATGCAAGCGCCGCCCTGATGAATGCATCTCGCGTTAAACCCCCCTTGCACTTTCAAACCCAAAAAGATCCCCCAATAGCGCCAAGCATACTTATCCTCCCAACCCGCCATGAAGAATTGCCCCAAAGAAACCTAATTAATCCGGCCCAGGAAGTTGGGAGTTTTGCTCTTGGAGCAGCCCCTGTCTTCTGGTGTCACACTTCCCTTACATCACCACGCACTCCTTGTCGTCCTTCTTCGGGCTCCCTGTACCGAGACCTCGCGGCATCGAATCTTGGAGGCCCGGAGTAGCTGGCCCGTTTTCATCGGGCAAACTGCTCGTCTTCGCTTGTAGCTTCTTCCCCTGCTTCGTTCGTGGCTGGGCCACCTCCATTGGAACCCCGCCACTGGCCGTAGCTCTGATGGCCGCGAGCCTGTATTGCGCTCTCTCATCGCCCGCCTCGGCAGCGCGCACATACCAGACGTTTGCCTCGAGAGGGTCACGTCGGCAGCCGATTCCCATCTCCGTGAAATATCCGACTGCATATTCAGCTTTCGTCAGGCCTATAAGTTATTGTTTAGTAATGGCCTTAAAATAGGGGTGAAGGGTGTAATTACCGCATTCCGCAGCGCGAC
The DNA here is from genome assembly GCA_000750815.1 of Pseudogymnoascus sp. VKM F-4516 (FW-969). NCBI lineage: Eukaryota > Fungi > Ascomycota > Leotiomycetes > Thelebolales > Thelebolaceae > Pseudogymnoascus > Pseudogymnoascus sp. VKM F-4516 (FW-969). The sequence continues at coordinate 23,665 of JPJZ01001092.1, read as the reverse complement.
GAGCCCACTCATATGCCTCATTCTCGTCCTTTTCGAGGATCGGCTCGGCCCCAACCATGTACCAAGCACATAGAGCCATCATTGCAGATGCTTGTCCCTTTTGTGCCGCACCCGTGTAGAAATGGACACTCAGCGCAGGGTCGCGAGGGCAGGAGAGTTTTCCGTGCTCATACGCATCTCCAAGTTTGTAACAAGCTTCCGCATGTCCCAAATCCGCCGCCTGTGTAAAAAGCTGAGCTGCATATGTCTCATCCTGGAAGACATCATCTCCATATCCAGTCTCGTACAGCAAACCTAGATGGTATGGAGCAGCATTATATTGCGGATCTGCCGAGTCTGTAGCCCGCTTTAACCACTTTAATCCTTCACGATACCTGTTCAAGCCAAGATCACCAGATAGACAAGCTCGTCCAAGTCGTGTCATAGCACCAGGGTGGTTTTTTGATGCCGACTGTCGGTAATATTGCACGGCCTTTTGGGGGTCCTTGCGGCAACCCCATCCGAACTCGTAGCATAATGCAGCCCTATAACCGGATTCTGCATGTCCATGCTTGCTTGCGGAGATGAAGTGGGGGAAGGCACGGTCGTAGTCTTCCTTGCCTTTGCTGAACAACCCCGAGGCGTACCCATCGGCAAGATAGTATTGCGCATAGGGATAGCTGCGGTCAGCAAGCTTTTGAAGGATAGCACGCGCTTCTCGGAGCAGATCTTGTGATGAAGAAGCAGCTGTCTCAACATAGGGGCTCTCGAGATCTCGGCCAAGCTTTGGGCTTTGCTTTCCAGTTGCTGGGTTGGGTTCGCCAAGGCCAATTTCTCGCGCCGCGTCGATTAATAGGAGAGCAAATGCATATTGGGTCTGGGCATCATTCGTTTTCTTCACATTGAGTCGATACATCTCGAGTGTTTTCTGGGTACTAAGAAGCGAGGCATTAGAGCCAACAACAGACCGAAGCCCCGAGTTGTCAAACATTGCCTGGGGAACTGGCGGGGGTTGAGGGTACGGTGCATTTAACAGGTCGATATACGAAGCCGGGCGACTACCACCATCTGGCGTTCCAGAGTGCGCGGATAGAGCACGCCCTGACCAGCTAGGGGAATTTGAAACCATAATAGGGGAGCGACCCCTTGTTCCATAATCCGAATTAATAGAGTAAGCCGAAGCAGGGCGCTGTATAAAAGAGCGCCGTCCATAATTCGAAGAGGGTGTTAAGTGGCGGTTGATGTTGGCTCCATTGTCCACATTTCCGACAGACAGATCATTCCCCTGACCAAAGCCAAGCTTTCCTGAATCATCTGAACGCCTTTGCATGTGGTGGTATTGCAGTGGAGCCGCTGGCTGCACATTGTTTCCGGAAGATGTGCTGCTCGCATCAGAAATCGGGGCACTTTGTGCCTGCTCCCCGTCATTCTGCAGAGGAAGACTGGAAGATGATGCGTAAGTTGTGCTCTCGATGTTGGACAGTATGCCGTGCTGTGATCCGTGGCGGCTTCCCATCACATGGGAGCCATATTGCCTCCGTTTTGCGACATCGTGAACGGTTGCCTCTGAGTCTGTATTCTCATACCGCGATGATTCCGATGTTTGGATGCTGCTACTGTTTTCTTGTAATTGCGAGCCCACTGTTTCAATCTGAGCTGTGGAAGGCCTTGCCCATTCTGACTGGAAGTTGATCGTTACTGGAGACAATGGAGCGTCGTGCAATCGGCCTTGGGAGTGCATGGGTATAACAGGTGCAGATTTATCGTCTCCGCTGTTCTCTTTCGACCCATCTGGCGATTCGTAGTCCATCATCCGTAATGGTGGGGATAGTTGTTGTCGCGGGAGATATTCGGACGAATTGACATCGGCCAGTATTGATGCCATATTGTCCCCCTCCTTTCGTTTAAGCCCCTTGCTTAACGGGTCTCAGAAACCGGCGCGAAGGCAGACTGTGCCTTATATCCGTAGACTTGTATGAGCAGCTTAGGCCTTTGCCAAACCACACAGGTATTTGTTGCTTGGGTTCGAGCGGTGTTTGCTGCACTTTTCTTTGGGGTCGTTTCGTCAACGAAATGCGAAATTCGGGATATTTCTCGACAAAGCCAAATAGCTCGACAGGAAGACGTTTACAGGCGTCAGTAACGAGTGTCTCCGACAGCTGGTGACGGATGCCTGTTAGCTACATTCCAGCTGCAGCGTGGGGTATCACCTACAAGCTATATATTTCCCAAGAGGAGATGGTCGCTCGCAATCGAACAGTAATTCTACAAAAATCAAACTTGGTATCAGAGCGAAAACATCTCTCTCGAAGTTTGTGTGTTTGTCCCGCGGGATTTGTAGGTGAGGGGGTTCTTGGAATAATCGCCGGGGTTCAAGCCAGGTTCTCAGGACTAAAGTAGGAGTGCTTCAATCAAGTGCCCGTTGCGTCGTCAGAGGAGCAAGACTTAGGGAGAAACGACAGCTGGTTAATAGGAAGAGTGAGCGAGCGAATATAGGAATAGAGGAGGCTGACAATGGAGGAGAGATCGGAGAGAGATCAGAGAGAGACAAGATGGAGTTTGGAGGTTGAGAGGTAGAGTGTGGAGTGGAGTTATGCCTGGGTATAGTACGTACCAGTCTCCTCCTTCTCGTACTCGAGTACAAACGCCCTCGTACTTGCAAGGGCTAACCTGTGTTGTAGCAATTGTAGCGATTGTAGCGCCGCGTATCACGCCTGTGCCCAGATGTATATGCTGGTAGTTCAACTGCCATCCACCCAAGGACTGCACTCTCATCCACATCTAGCAACAGTTAAGCATAGTGGCGACAAGGCAGTGGATGGCTTCAACCAATCATCAATATCCCAGGCACACTTTTCCACATATTCAACTCCCAATTTGTGCCAATGTTACCGATGCTGATGGTGTCCACGGTGTCCATCCTGTCCACGCTTTCGATTCTGTGCTTCTATTGATCTGCTAACTTCGCATACAGAATAGTACTGTGTGCTCCAACGAAAGAATGTATGACAACATAAAGGCGCCAGCATAAAAAAAAAGCCGCAGAAACCCATGAATGGGCTGAATAAGGGCTTGGCAATCTGAAATATGTGGAATTTGGCTTCAGCACTCCAATAATAACCCCACAGGAGGCTGAGGATCACTGGCTGAGCTGCATCCCAGCGCCTCTGGTGCCTTCTTGTAGGGCTTTCCAACTCATCTTACGAAAGTTAACAATCATGTTGAACCAAAGAAAGGTATGATTATGTCCACATGTACCTCCAACTCCATTACTTAGTCCGCCTCGGGGCGTTGGCTGCGGCTACGGAGTGCTTACGGGGTACTTGCTTACATGCATCACAGAGTAAAGCAAGCAACGTTCACCGGTCAGAGATATGGACATGTCTGTTGGAATTGGAGAGATGGGGGTGCAGCGGCAAATATGGGTTTGTTAATACGAAGAAAGAAAATTGAGGTAAAATGCTAACTCTCTTGGTAAGAGCGATGGGCACAGGTGGTTCTTGACGACGGGACAGACCCCTGGGGACCAGCGTGGAAGGACAGGGCTCATGGTGGGGTCCTTCCAAGACAACTACAATAGCGGGAAGAACAAACGCCGAACTACTGTATCCCAGGTGCCGCTTTAATCACGACCCCATTTCCGCGCTGCCCGGGACCCCTCCCAAAAAACCATCCGCGGTCATGCGCTGTGTAAAAGCAAAGGCTTCGAACACAACATTCGGGTGCTTACGGTGCCCTCTCAGTCTCACGGATTCAGAACGTCTATTTTCTGACGAGATGGGCTTGGGAAAATATCAGCAAACACAGTACAAAGGACGAGGTCGTCTTTTTGGATCGTCATTTGTGGAGGCACTGATGGAGACCTCATCGAACCATCAAACCCCCACAGTGGTAAAGGTCTCCCCAGCTAGGCTAGCGGTGTGGGTTGCTGGTAGCATTCTGAAATGATGAAGCAGAAAGGAGATCCGGAACGGAGATTCGGATAACCAGGTGCCAAGACCACATATTCCGTCATCATCGTCTAAATGAGGCGCGAGGTCCTCTTTTGGGGTTTCATCTTGCCCGATTGAGACGGATATTGAGACTTCTTATAGGGGGTGCCACCACCGAAGACATCAAGAACATCATTTTCATCGCTGAAGCGGCACCGTGTTTTTGCTCTCACCCCACACCCCGCTCCGCCATGCCGCCTCGTGATGCTGCATCTGCATCTGCAGTGACATGCAGCACATCATACGGCTGAGCTACCTAGAGAGAATGCAGACAGCGGATCAGAAAATTCTCTGATGATGGAAGTGAGAGTCTAAATAATGCGATGCGAAGCGAGACGTGCCAGATGAGGTATTAGAAGAGGGAACGGACCATCGGGTGGCGGCGCAAGGATCTCCGGTCCATTACGAGATGCTGTTGTTCCATCGAAGGCACGCCACTGTGAAATCAGCGGCCCAATCGAAGGGTTTGCCTCGAAATAGCAACAAAACCAACAAAGGCAAAGGCAGTACAATCCTGTCAGCGCCTCTTGGTTGGCATGTATCTCACCGAAGGCAAAATCGCTATGTTTGAGAACTATGCCGATATTTCTTCTGAGACTGAACTGCGACTTCTATAGCCAATGCTATGATATGGTGAGAACAGGCCCATGATCACAGTCTGTCCCGCGCCAAGTTGTTTAGCCGGGTATCAAAGCCATCAACCACGAAGCTGGACATGGGCCTAGGCATATTTGTACAAGAGCCTCAACCCAAGCGTAACAGGACCACGCTGTTTGAGTGACGGGATGGCAGGCATTACATATGGGCTATGAGGTTGAAAGGTCAGCCACGATCTTCTGTTACCTTTGATTGACGTGTATTTACAGAAATTGGCTACAATTCAGACCGGAAGATCGTCATCACGATGTTACTAGCTCAACCCCGTTAGGCGGGGGGTGGTTTGAATCCCTTGCGCAGCACAACAGGGCACTAGCAATGGACTAATAGGGAGAAAGGGCCGCAAATAGCATCCGGCCCCTGGTCAGTCGAGTAATAAGCCAATGGTAAGCTCGTATTAGTGCTTGTGGAAGTCGGTACTGTACCTCCAGAAGAGACGAAAAGGTTCCTGTCAGTGGGTTTCGGTACCGCCTAGTACACAGCTGGGCAACAAGGGCAACAAGAGCAAAACAAGGGCCAGTTGGCCGGGCGCTGTATTGTGTAGAGTAGCACCAGTATAACGGCGGTCAAGCCCATGGGATTTTATGATTTATGATTTATGTAGTGAATGATGGTGCTTTCTGGATTCCCTAGCACCATTTTATCTAGGGCTTGCACAGGGTCTAAACTCTAATAGCCTGGGGGGGCAAGACACAGTGTGAGACACTGCGAGACAGTATTGTATTGTATTTTCAGAGCCTGTGGGAACGCGCCGTGCCATCCCACCATGGCTGTGCCCGTAACAAAAAAGGTACATCCGCTTTTGCGCTCTTTGGTGCGTGTACTGTTACTAATTTGTACGGAGCGGAAGTACCTCCCCTATGGTGTGCATAATAATACACTGAGAGTGATGCTGCCCTCCTGAGCAACGGCCACCACCGTATAATCTCGTATCCTATTTATGCAACACCACCAATTTTGTGTTGTACGAGGAGGAGCAATTCGTCCACACCTCGCCGCCATCGACCGTCGTTCTCCATCGCCAACCTTTCTACCATCACTGTCGCTCGCTATCCCGCATCTTTGCATGCTGGGAAGACATATTAGTTCGATGCTCGACTTCATTACCATTTCCTATTGAGCCTTCACGGCCTCTGCATTCGTTTGAAGGCATCTTCCGCCATTGTTTCGACTCTCGTGTCCCCTGTCGCCATAGCCTGCTGTAAAACGCGCATCCCACTTCTTTCTATTTGTATTATCGAGCCTGTCACCATCTCATTCCACACTTATCCTTCGCCAAAGACATCAATATCCGATCTACGAGTCGACTTACATACCTACTGAAGGCTGGAATAGAACGGGTATTGCTGGACACAGAGGATACCTGCATCTTGAACCCCTGGTCGACCAAGGAACACCCGCCAGGGCCGCCCTGCACCATAACAAACAACAACTTGGAGAGCGTCATACACATTTTGCAGTTAAAGTATGTTCTCTCCATGACAGAATTTCACATTTGATACTTCCTGGTATTCTCGCATCTATACCACACTGCGACTCTCACACTACAAAGTGCAAGGGACCGAGTTTTGCCAGGAGGGTCTTTGAGGGTTGATCCTTGACACGAAATACTAAGAGGTTGCTGCTAGAAGAATCATACTGACTGGTTTATTAAAAGGTTCTAGAACTGCAACATGTCGCTACCCCAGAGACCTGGGGGCAGTGACCTCCCTCCGCAAGAGCGGCGAACTTCGTACAGACACTCCACTGCTCGCCCTCAACAGTCACACGACGCCGAACGGGGATATACTTCCCAGGGAGCTGGACAAGAGGCACAGTCTCCACCATCTAGACGGACAAGGCAACATCGCTCAGAACGAACCGCACCTCCCGCCGATAGCCCAGGCCCGGCAACTCCAGGTGCGCAAGATTTTACACGCAAACGAAGCTTGATCCGCCCTGAGAGAAACCGCATTGACCGCGACCATCCAAACTACTATTACCGACAGCATGCGGCGAATATGACAGTTCTGCCTTCGACTACAGGCAACGACCCCATTCTGGAGGATCGCGGAGATGTAGATGGCGGGAGGAGCGAACCGGATCAGCGCAGTTCTCGGGATGGCCCCTATGGCTCTCCATCGCCTCTTGAGTCTCAAGGAACGATGCAGGGTTCAGACGCAGGCGGCTTCGAAAAGGACCATAAAAGCTCGAAGCTGACTCGTGTCACGAACAAGTCGAGGAAGCAGACAAGAGAAGAGAGACGCCGCGCGAGGGAAGCAGAAGTCCTCAAACCACCTAGTTTGTGGAACGTGTACTGCTCGATTGTCACGTTCTGGTGCCCTGATTTCATTCTGAGGTGTTTCGGGAAGCCTGCGAAGGAGCAACAGAGAGCTTGGAGGGAGAAGATGGGACTTATCAGCATTATTCTCATGGTCATGGCCTTTGTAGGCTTTCTCACGTTTGGATTCACTGCCACTGTGTGTGGTAACCCGCCAACCCGACTCCGGGTGAATGAGGTCGACACAGGATATATGATCTTCCACGGAAAGGCATATAATTTGTTGGGATCTCATCATCCTGCGGCTTTCGGCATTCCAAACCAGGCAAACATCTTGTACGACTTGCCTGAGAAGGTTGGAGGTCGGGACGGCAGTTTTCTCTTCCAAAACGTCAACGGAAAGTGTAAGGGCCTGATCACAAAGTCAGAGGGGTCGGACGTTCCAAGTGACGACAACGGAAACCTCGGTTGGTACTTCCCGTGCAATGTTCTGAACCAAGACGGCTCCAGCGATCCCAAAAACAAGACCTTCGGGCCATACCTTGGCTATCAATGCCATACCACCTTAGAAGGACGCAATGAATTCTATAACTTGCGATCTGCTGGGGATGTTTATTACACCTGGGATGACATTAGCAACTCGACAAGGAATTTGGCTGTCTATTCTGGTACCGTGTTGGATTTTGATCTTCTGAAATGGTTCAATGGCTCGCAAGTTACTGTCCCTCGAGTTTTCGTGGACCTCAGCAACAAGGAAACTACCCTAAACCAGGGAGTCAGAGGAAGAGACATTACACACAAATTCCAAGCGTCTGGAGACAAGGGACTTGCCGAATGTCTGGAGCAGATCATTCAGGTTGGAAGCGTCGACACTGATACTATCGGCTGTATCGCATCCCAAGTGGTGCTTTATGTAGCACTTGCATTCATCATCTCTATCGTTGGAGCCAAGTTCGTCCTGGCTCTTTATTTCCAGTGGTTCTTGAGCCGCAGGTATGCCGCTAGCAAGACTTCGCAATCTTCGGACCCGAAGAAGCGTAACAAGCAGATCGAGGAGTGGTCAAACGACATCTATCGCGCCCCTCCTCGCATTGCAGGAGACCCTGGCAGCACTGTTGCTGGTTCCTCGGACAGAAACAGCAGACGAGCCAGCAGCATGTTCCTTCCAACCACTTCTCGCTTCACAAGCCCTTATACAATCAATGGAGAGAAGTCTGGACCACGGCCGGCACCGACGACTATGGCAAGCCAGAATTCAACTGCTCAGTTATTCCCGCCAAATCCGATGTACAGAGGTCAAAACGACAGCCGCATGAGCTTCCCTAATTCGAGCCCAGATGACCGCTCCATTGGCGGTGTTATGAGCGATGTGTCAGGAGACGGACCAGGCCCTGCTGGCTTCATTCATGAAGCTGTCGTTCCTCAGCCTCCTCCGGAGTGGCAGCCATTCGGATATCCTCTTGCGCACGCCATCTGCCTTGTCACCGCTTACTCCGAAGGCGAGCAGGGTATTAGAACCACACTCGACTCTGTAGCGACTACCGATTACCCTAACAGCCACAAGATGATACTCGTCGTCTGTGATGGTATCATCAAAGGAAAGGGAGAGCTGCACTCGACCCCTGAAATCGTCTTGGGCATGATGAAGGATCACTCAGTGCTGCCCGAGGATGTTCCGGCTTTCAGCTACGTCGCCGTCGCAAGTGGATCAAAGCGTCACAACATGGCCAAGGTGTATTCTGGATTCTACGATTATGGCGCCGACTCGGCAATTCCTTTGGAACGCCAGCAGAGAGTGCCTATGATGTGTCTTGTTAAATGCGGAACCCCTGATGAAGCCACGAAGAGCAAGCCTGGAAACAGAGGAAAGCGTGACTCGCAAATTATTCTTATGTCTTTCCTCCAGAAGGTTATGTTTGATGAGCGTATGACTGAGCTCGAATTCGAGATGTTCAACGGCTTGTGGAAAATTACTGGAATATCACCCGACTTCTTTGAAGTCGTGTTGATGGTTGATGCCGATACCAAGGTCTTCCCCGACAGCTTAACTCACATGATTTCCGCCATGGTCAAGGACCCAGAGATTATGGGATTGTGTGGTGAGACGAAGATTGCAAACAAGAGAGAGTCCTGGGTTACAGCAATCCAGGTCTTCGAATACTTCATCTCTCATCACCTCTCAAAATCTTTCGAATCCGTCTTTGGTGGTGTTACCTGTCTCCCTGGATGTTTCAGTATGTACCGTATCAAGGCCCCCAAGGGTGGACAAAACTACTGGGTTCCTATTCTCGCCAATCCCGATGTCGTCGAGCATTACTCCGAGAACGTAGTCGATACACTACACAAGAAGAACTTGCTTTTGCTGGGTGAAGATCGTTATCTCTCAACGCTCATGCTGAGGACTTTCCCAAAGCGCAAGCAAGTTTTCGTCCCACAAGCCGTATGCAAAACTACTGTACCAGATGAGTTCTCGGTGTTGTTGTCTCAGAGACGTAGATGGATCAACAGTACAATCCATAACTTGATGGAACTGGTTCTCGTCAGAGATCTGTGTGGTACTTTCTGCTTCAGTATGCAGTTCGTTGTGTTTATCGATCTGATCGGAACACTCGTCCTGCCCGCTGCTATCGCCTTTACTATCTATGTCGGTAAGTTATCCCCTAATTCTCTCAGCACTCAGGCACAAGTACTAAACATGAAACAGTCGTCGTATCTATCGTCAAGAAGCCTGTTCAAGTCATTCCACTCGTCCTTCTCGGCCTGATTCTCGGTCTTCCGGCAGTCTTGATCGTGCTCACAGCCCATAGGTGGTCATACGTCGTATGGATGTTGATCTACCTCATCTCCCTACCAATCTGGAATTTCGTACTCCCAGTCTACGCATACTGGAAGTTCGATGATTTCTCTTGGGGAGATACTCGTAAGACGGCCGGCGAGAAGACGAAGAAGGCGGGTATCGAGTACGAGGGCGAGTTCGACAGCAGCAAAATCACAATGAAGCGCTGGGGCGAGTTCGAGAAGGAGAGGAGACAGAGACAGGCGGGCCAGTGGAACGCACACAGCAACAGCGGCTCGACGAATTACCAGGGCGGCGGTTACAGGGACGACTACTATGATAATACTAATTAAGGGGGCAAATTAAAGCGGAAGAATCGGGGGGGTGGTGAGATGGATTGGAATTGTATCGATGCATAGTTTAGCTGGTGGACTCCAGATGTGTCTTTTTTGGGGCGTTCATTCCTTCGTTGTGTTTTTATTTATTTTTTGCTTGTGTTGCTGGCGAATGCCTCTCGTTTGTCTGTCAGGGCATTGCGTGTTTAAATAGCAAGGAGGAAGGGTCGGTTGGGATTACATGAAAAAATCGAGCTCGTGTGGTTTTAATGGGTATCGCAGGGAGCGAGTTCATCCTTAGAAATGGAGGTTAGTGTACATGGATTATGGTTTATTCACCCTCTTATGCATGTGCTTGATTTATATCATGAGTAGATCCAAAGATGTTTACACCGGAAAGTGAATGATGCTCCTGAAATCACTTAACTTATGCAACCGATTGTCTGTGCGGCTGCGGCTCGGCTCAGAATACCAACTTCACGTGTCAACAATACAAATACAAGTCCACGTAATAAAGAGAACAAGCCAAAACAAGATGCCATCCCTACGCACCCCCTTATCCTCCAGCACCTTGCCATCGGTCGGCCCCCGTGACTCAAAATACGGTCTGAGCGCGCAGGAGAGCCTCCTCGAGAATCTGTACCCACACGGAAGCGAGAGCAATAGGAAGATGGGACAGAGGAACTGTGGGTTGTGTGTAATTATGTGAGAGAGGGGAAGGAAGCATGAGCCTATCGTCAGGCGTGTACCATCAAAGATTAGGGTTGTGAGGAAGTATATGGCATTAAAGGGGCCATTTCACAATCAACTTGTATCACTGAGCAGTTCGAGTCATACGGCAGTTAGAGTCATACGGTGGTGATTTCCATGCTAGACATCTTTATTGTATTAACTAACACACAGACTATCTAATTTTATGACCTATCCTCATCTGTAGCGTCTTCAAATGTTGTCACGATCGATACCAACATATCCCATTTCCTTCCCGGGATGACAAACTCGGTCACAGCACAGCGCCAGAGACTTACTCCAACTTAAGCTGCTCAAACTGCTTAATCGTCTCCTCAAACCCGCGCTGCTCAGCCTCCAAGTCCGCCAACCTCTTGCGCTCAACCTCCTGGAGCGCCTCGCTGACCTTGGCCTTGTAGTCGGGGTCATCGAGGATCTTGCGCTGCTTGTCGATACCCTGCTGCGTCTTTTGTAGCTTTTTGTTCGCCTTGGAGATCTCGTTGTCGATGTCGACGCGGCCGGTGACGCGGAGGAACACGACGGCTGCTGCGGAGACGGAGAAGGGGACGCAGCCGGCTGGGCGGGAGTCGGCGCTGCCGAGGATCTGGACGGTGGATACACCCTTGCCGCAGAGGGACTTGATGGATTGGGTCTGGGCTGTGACGGTGGACTGGGAGGTGGAGTCGAAGGCTTGGATGTAGACTAGGAATTATTAGTAACGTTTATCTGTGCATATGGGATTTTTGGCTTACCTTCGGCTTCATCCTTGAGAGAGTATTCAGACATCAGGGACCTAATTCCCTTGGAGACACCCAGGACAAGCTCGTAAGCTTCCTCGGATGCCGGGTCATCCATCTCGGCATCGTAGACGGGGTACTTGGCCTTGACGATGGAGGGAGTCTTGTCCTCCTGGCGGCGCGGGAGACGCTGCCAAAGTTCCTCGGTAAGGAAAGGCATGAAGGGGTGGATCATAGTAAGAGCACCTTCAAGGGCAGTGTACAATGTGTTCAGGGCGGAGAGCTTCTCCTCATCGGTACCATTTTGGATGATGGCCTTGGAGTTCTCGATGAAAACATCGCAGAGGCTGTCATACCAGTAGTGGTAGACAATGTTTGTTGAACGCATGAACTCACGCTCTTCCAGAGCCTTGTTGATATCCTTCGATGCGTTCGTGAACTTGTGCAGGACCCACTTCTCAGCCAAAGACTCCTTGCCGGTCTTCTTTGCGCTCGCCTGTGGAACGAAATCGGCGGGCAGGTTGCCGAGAACATACTTAGTGGCCTGGTAGATCTTGTTGCAGAACTTACGGTAACCGAAAATGACCTTGATATCAAAGGCAATGTCGCCACCGCCAGTAGTGTATGAGACCAAAGCAAAACGCAGAGCATCAGTACCGCACTGCGGGATTCCATCAGGGAAGGAAGTTTTCTGGTACTTTGTTGCCTTCTCAACCTCGTTGGGGTTGAGGTTACCCGTCTGGAGCTTGGCGTGCAAGTCCTGGAGAGAGATACCATGGATAATATCTTGAGGGTCGATAACGTTACCCAACGACTTCGACATCTTACGCCCCTCAGAGTCACGAACCAATGAATGGCAGTACACTTCCGTGAAAGGAACCTTTCCGGTCAATTTCTTTCCGAGGAAAATCATGCGAGCAACCCAGAAGAACAGAATGTCCCATCCGGTCTCCAACATCGACGTGGGGTATAGCTTCTCGAGGTCGTGCGTTGCGTTGGGCCATCCCAGAGTGGAAAATGGCCATAAGCCGGAAGAAAACCATGTATCCAAGACATCCTCATCTCTCTTGAGTGTGAAGGTCTTTCCGGGTAGTGCCTTACGTGCTTTCTCCAGCGCCTGTTCTTCCGTACGGCCAGCGAACCATAGCTTGTCATCAGAATCATAGGAAGATTCCCCCTCGATCTGAGCATAGTAGATCGGGATTTGGTGGCCCCACCACAGCTGTCTTGACAAACACCAATCCTGCGGCGATTCCATCCATCTATAATAGCTCTTCTCAGCCGACTCTGGGAGAATCTTGATCTCTCCATTCTTGACAACCTTGACAGCCTCGGCGGCAAGATCGTCCATCTTCATCCACCATTGCGGCTTCAACAAAGGCTCAATTACGTCCTTTGACTTCTCGCACAATGGCACTTTCATCGCATTGTCCTTCTTATCGACGAACAGACCAAGAGCCTTCAGGTCGTCTTGAATCTTATAACGCACGTCAAATCGCTTCTGGCCCTCGTAGACTCCTCCGTTTTCATTGAAGGTTCCATTATCGTTCAGGATGTTGATGAACTCAAGGTTGTGGCTCTTGCCCAAGTTAAAATCATTCGGGTCGTGAGCAGGTGTTACTTTGACAGCGCCAGTTCCGAAATCCTTCTCAACATATGTATCTGCGAAAATTGGAAGAAGGCGGCCCTTAATAAAGGGGTGGACGGCATTCTTGCCAACCAAGTGCTTATACCTCTCATCCTCCGGGTGAACAGCAATTCCTGTATCGCCAAGCATAGTCTCAATACGGGTAGTAGCAACCTCGATGGTCTCTTCGGTTCCCTCAATCGGATACTTGAAGTGAACAATGACACCAAACTCGATTTTCTTCTCGTAGCCTGGAACGTCAAGGAGAGTACGGCCAGTGAGCTCCTTGTTCTCGACCTCCAAATTAGATAGAGCGGTGTTGAGCTGTGTGCACCAGTTGACAAGACGGTTAGCGCGGTAAATGGTGCCTTCTTCATGCAGTTGGCAGAAGGTTTCTGTAACAGCAGCCGAAAGGTTCTCATCCATGGTGAAAGCCTCGCGAGTCCAGTCGAATGATCCTCCCATTTTCCTCAAGACAGCATTGATCTTCTCATGATACTCTCCCTTCCATTCCCACACGGTTTGTACGAACTTCTCTCTCCCAAGATCATGGCGAGTCTTACCTTCTTTGCGGTAGAGAGTCTTCTCTACAACGCTTTGTGTAGAAATACCTGCGTGATCGCATCCGGGAAGCCAAAGCGTGGTCTTGCCTTGCATACGGTTCCATCTGATCATGACATCCTGCAGAGCGTTTGCGAGAGCGTGCCCGATGTGGAGCATGCCTGTTACGTTTGGAGGTGGCTCCACGATAACAAACTTTCCCTCCGGTTTGATTTCGCCATCCGCGGTGAATTCGGGTTTGAAGAAGCCCTCCTTCTCCCACCAAGAATACCAGGCGGACTCGACGGCTATCGGGTTGTATGCTTTGTACTGAGGGTCGTCGAATGATTTGAGAATCTTCTTCTCTCCGAATGGTGTCTCCTCTACATATTCGGGGAGAGTCTCCTCAGCAGCCTTCTCGGCAGCCTTGGCCTTCTTCTCCTTGCTCTTGCTCGATTGCGCTGCAGCAGGAGCAGCCCCCTTTTTCTTTGCGTCGAATTTAGCTTGTTTCTCAGCCTTCTTGCGTTCTCTCTCGACTGTAGTGTGACGAGTTAGTCATTGTATTGTGCGGGGGGCGCAAGATCTTGGGGGGAGGGGTCGCAATGCAGGAGGAGCACACACGTTCTTTTTCACTCTTCACTTTTGTCCCTTCGGCGCCAGCCTTGCTGGCCGCATCGTTTCCAGACGCAGCGGGACCAGTTGGGCCCGCTTGCTCGCCGACTGTAATAACGCGGTTAGCTTGTGCGCACTTTCAATGTGATCATATATATCGTACTTGGGTTTGTTGACCCCGAATTGGTGGCCATTCTGGCTATTGACAGGCGCGAGCTTGGTCTAAAAGGCGTACGGCGCAGCCAGAGCGCTCTGGTAATAAGTCGCGACGTGGTGTCGGTATTGGAAAGAGCGTCTTGTGGTTTTGCGGGGTTAATGAGCGTGCTGCACCTAATATAGACGGGTTTTTTCCGTGAGTCAACCAAACATGGAGTCACAACCCACATAATGGCTTATCAGATGCGATAAGGTTTCTTGAGCAACCAAGTCAACGTCTCCTCGGCATAGCGTTTTATGCTACACAATTATTACCGCCATCCGCTTTCTATGAAGAGAAAGATGTGATATTATAGAAGCCTTTATTGGTGATTAGGTTGATGGCGTAGAATGCCAAATGATATTTATATAATAGTGCTGCAACTCTGAGCCCTAGAATCATCAGTATGGCAATCCTGCCCCTTCCATCCTCAACCACAAGGATCCTGGGCTCCTGTCAAGCCCTCACAACACCTTCATCACTGGTCAAGGAGCTCATTGACAATGCCATTGATGCAAAGGCTACATCTATTGACGTGATAATATCGGCAAATACTGTTGATAAGATTGAAGTTCATGACAATGGACATGGGATTGCTCAAGAAGACCTTGATTCGCTTGGGCGTCATGGCCATACCAGCAAGTTAAGGAATTTCGAGGAATTGAGGATAGTTGGTAGTTCCTGTCTTGGATTTCGGGGCGAGGCTTTGGCCAGCTCTGTGAGCCTCGGAAGCGTGACCATCACAACTCGAGCAGAAGGCGAACCTGTTGCTTTCGTGGTAAAACTCAAGGCCACTGGGGGTGTATCAAGCAAGTCTTCTATCTCTCATCCCATTGGTACCACTGTCTGTGTATCCAATTTTTTGTCCGCTTTCCCTGTTAGGAGGCAGACTTCCATTGGCGATGCAACAAGAACGATATCCAAAATCAAGAGCATCCTTCAGTCATACGCTCTGGCCAGGCTTCAACTTCGGTTTACCCTGAAAGTGGCAAAGACGGGCAAAGGAAACTGGTCTTACATACCACATCCTAAAGGCCATATCAAGGAGGCGGTAATGCAAGTGGCTGGAAAAGAAGTTGCTAAACAATGCTTTGAAATATCGAGCCCAATTGAAGATAATGCACCTATTTTTGATGCCATCGACGAATACGACCCAGCAGCGAGCCCATTTACTGGAATACGAGCTTTCCTTCCAAGGCCAGATTCTAATTTCTCGAAACTCAAAGGCGGTCAATACGCATCAGTTGACTCCAGGCCAGTATCTTGTGCACGAGGCACCCTGAAAAAGGTTATGGCTTCCTACAAGCAACATATCCGAGCGTTTGTTGCAAAGACCGGAAACGAGGCTCCAAAAGACCCATTCATATATTTGAATATCGCATGTCCCATTGGCAGCTATGATCCCAATATCGAGCCCGCCAAGGATGATGTTCTGTTCGAAGACGAAGAAGCCATTATTTCTGTTGCGGATAAGCTCTTCAAATCCATATACTCTACCAATACCATTCCAGGAGAAGATACCTTTCATGGACTACCTGCTCCAAAGTCTGGCGCGGCCAAGAATTCCGCAATTCAGCAGCGCCTGGAGGTACCAAAGAGAGTGGGCGCGACAGACTTTCGAACCCCGGGAGTGGATTACGAGCCAAGAGACAGGCAAGGCCAGGCCAGTATAAGTATCGACGCCGCTGTTGATAAAACACCAGGTCGAGAGTCGCCGGATATATTAAAAGGCGTTGATTGCGAACCACAATCGCCACCTGGCTCTCTGGAGCGTAGTGATCACAACTCCCTGAACCCTTGGATCATCGCGAAGCTCAATACTCCAGTAACGAATAACAGAGCTCAAAGCTTCAAGTTTCTGACACCAGAGCCACCGGGGCAGTACATACCCCCCATTGACGGCACGCCCCCAGCATCCACTGACGACGTGCTTCTCTCTGGACACTTGTCCGGCCGTTCAGCAGCTGGCCAGAGCTGGAAACAGTCAAGATCAGGCCCTACGCAAAGTTCGGTTGAAACATGGATAAACAAGCAACAGACATATGTAATTAATGATTCCCCGGAACCAAGGAATAGTCCCGAGCCACAACCGCCCTGCCATGCCATACAGGGGAACAGTTTGCCTCGGCACCATTATGAACTACCACGTTCAAACGGTTTCGTTTCCGTCCGAACCCTTCCAATTGATCTTCCATGGTCACCGCCACCCACTCAAATACGATCGAAGGAAACGCCCCGTCGGAACTTTAATACGCCTTTTACCACCCCCAAAAGGACTGAGATTCAACCTGAAGGCGCTTTATTTACCTCATCGCAAGAACTTCCCGGAACAAGCTCCTCTGGATTTCATAACAATGTAGATGCTGCTTTGGACTTTGAAATAAGAAAAGTAGCCAGCACCAGAAGGCTACGGGAAGAAACTGCCGCTGTAGCTCGCCTTGAAGCTAAAGCAGACGATGTGGTAACGGATCGAATGCCGGATCAGAAGAATATACTCAAAACTACACTCGAAGATAGCGATCCACGAGCATATTTAATGAGACGCCAAAAATCCATGGCAGCTTATCTTAACGGGCCGCAACAGGGGCCAAAGTTGAAAAGAGCCAAAACGATGTTGCTACCTTTGGAATCGATTTCTACAACGTTGAGCACCCACAATTTGATCTTCCGGGTGTCCGTGGAAACTGCATCAGTGACCAAGGCGATGCATCTTTTGTCAACAGTTGACGATTACGCAAGGTCCGGTACTCGATGTGAGGGCCTTGTAATGACGGACTCCGGCGCCAAAGAGGTAGAGAAGGCACTGAACACATTGATGGCGGCGTCGCTGGGGCATTAAGCTTTGGCTTAGCAGATGTAGGGAAGAAGATATGAGAGGGATCTTGGACTGGAGCTTGAGTTTGCTGATCACGAGATAAGCATTTGGCTGTTGCAACGAAGTAAATATTATAAGGAGTTTGGTTGGAATCTGAGCTTGCTGTGCAACTCTTCACCATTTTATATGTAAAGTCTCATACCCATTTAGCATTTAGCTGCAAACATCGGATAAACTTACTCGCGCCGTCTAATGTACTGAAGTGGATGACAACGGCAACGATACACGTCGGCCATAAATAATTATGTAGCTTTCAAGCCAAGAATCAATAGATGACCGGATCCATGTATCGATTTCGTGATTTAACCTAAGTGTGGCCAAGACAGAACCATTGTATCGGAGAAGGCGTAATTACGAGCCGATGACGGACTTGCCCCGCCATGTTTACATGGCGGGGAAGCTCACCTTATTAAGCCACCGGTGACACTGTATATATGTATTCTACCACCACATCATTTTGTATTTATTAATTCATTAAATTATCCTAATATTTAACCATGTCAGGAACTGCTGAAAACAATATTGTTGTGCCAGAAGCAGCACCCAGCCTCTCTGTCTCTTCGCGGGCCATACATGCGGACGATGTCCTCAATGGCGGACATCAAGACGTCGCCCCTCCTCTACACGTTTCCACCACATACCGATATTCCAGCGACCCCGATAAGCTAGTTCCATGGGCCGAAGCCGATGTAAGTTGCTCTTGTCCTCTCAGCTACTCGCTCTAACGATAATAGCACACGGCAGCGGTCGAGGGTCACATCTATTCGAGGCACACAGCACCAAACACAACCCGCTTTGAGGCTATCCTGTCCAGCCTTCTCAATGGCCCAGTTATATCATACACCTCTGGCCTTTCCGCCTTCCATGCCATCCTCGTGTTCCTCAACCCAAAGCGTATCTCTATTGGCGATGGCTATCACGGCTGCCATGGCGTCATCGGCGTCCATAAAAAGCTCACCGGCCTAACAACCCTATCTCTCGACTGCCCAGCCGAGGACCTTCAACCTGGTGATATCGTACACGTCGAGACTCCATTGAATCCAACTGGAAATGCAACCAACTTGAAGGAATATGCCGAGAAGGCACACGCCAGAGGGGCTTAT
This sequence comes from Pseudogymnoascus sp. VKM F-4516 (FW-969), assembly GCA_000750815.1. Classification (NCBI taxonomy): domain Eukaryota; kingdom Fungi; phylum Ascomycota; class Leotiomycetes; order Thelebolales; family Thelebolaceae; genus Pseudogymnoascus; species Pseudogymnoascus sp. VKM F-4516 (FW-969). The sequence continues at coordinate 5,247 of JPJZ01001092.1, read as the reverse complement.
CTCACCGTCGACGCTACATTTGGTCCACCACCATTGCAAGATCCATTCCTATGGGGGGCAGATATTGTTATGCATAGTGGAACTAAGTACTTTGGCGGTCATTCAGACATGCTGTGTGGTGTATTGGCAGTCAACCCTGCCAGGGTCAAGGAAGGCTGGGTCGACGACCTAAAGCGAGAGAGACTGCTGGTTGGAACTGTGATGGGGAATATGGAGGGTTGGCTGGGAGTTCGTAGTCTGCGAACTCTGGAGATCCGTGTAGAGAGGCAGTCATACAATACCGGGAAGCTCGTTGCATGGCTAAATGCTGCTTTGCATCCTGAAACGGAATCCAGTGTCGGGGATAGTGCAACACTGAGCTCCGGCAATAGCAGTATTGTTCGCGGGGTTCTTGCTAAGATTGAGCACGCAAGCTTGCAAACAGATGCCATTAAAGATGGATGGCTGTTGAAGCAGATGCCGAACGGATTTGGGCCTGTCTTTAGCATCGTCATGCAGAATGAGGAGTTCGCAAGAAAGCTTCCCAGCAAGCTACGGCTCTTCCACCATGCAACTAGCCTGGGAGGGGTAGAGAGTCTGATTGAATGGCGCACAATGACGGATGATAAAGTTGATAGACGACTTCTGAGAGTTAGCATTGGGATTGAAGGATGGGAAGATTTAAGAGATGATTTGCTGCAGGCCTTCACTGCTCTATCTGCGGAACAGAAGTCGTAGTGGACCTAGATGTCAGCATATCAAGCTATTATATTATACAGTAGAAACCCCATAATATAATATATAATAGTCGATTGGCTGGTTCCAAATTTCTCATACAGACATGAAGCATTTTGAAATGCTCGTGTTTGGCAGGTAAATAATCAATCGTTAGGCCCCAAAATTTCAGGTAAGTCAGTATAATAACTTGAAATAATCATTTTACCGCTACCTTTGTTGACTCTTGAATCTTGATAGTATATTTATGTAGGTGAGAGAAGTATGTCGTCGTAGAAACTTATCAGCGTCAAAAAGTAGCTGATATTTGCATCGTGAATAATTACACGGTCTATTTGGGAGCACCTCGTCCAGCCAATAAAATGCGGCCTTGGCTTCTAGAACACTCCACCAACTGCCCGTTATATTAGTAATGCACCTACTTTACCACAACGGCCATTCTCATACGCTAAACCCAATTCGACATCACCATTGTCCAAAGCTCAACTTGAACTTTATACACATCTGCGCCGCCACCGACCACTCCATGATCGCAACAACATCAGCGCATCCTACCCAAACTCACCTACAGCGCCAAACCTACAGCCCATAACCCATCTATACCGTCTGCAACTCCAAAACCACACCCACCGGCCGCCGTCACAATGGCCAACTACCTCGCCTCCATCTTCGGCACCGAGCAAGACAAGGTCAACTGCTCCTTCTACTACAAGATCGGAGCCTGCCGCCACGGCGACCGCTGCTCACGCAAGCACGTTAAGCCTTCATACTCGCAGACCGTCCTGCTCCCCAACCTGTACCAGAACCCCGCCTACGACCCCAAGGCCAAGCTCGACGCAAAGCAGCTGCAGATGCACTTTGACGCCTTCTACGAGGACTTTTGGTGCGAGATGTGCAAGTACGGCGAGCTTGAGGAGGTCGTCGTTTGCGATAATAATAACGATCGTGAGTTCCCCCCCACCCCCATTCCATCACAAGATATGATAGCGAGCACAGGCTAACCTGAACCCCCGCGCAGATCTAATCGGCAACGTCTACGCGCGCTTCAAGTATGAAGACTCCGCCCAAAAAGCCTGCGACGCGCTCAACTCGCGCTGGTACGCCGCGCGCCCCATCTACTGCGAGCTCAGCCCCGTGACGGACTTCCGCGAGGCGTGCTGCCGCCTCAACTCGGGCGAGGGGTGCGTGCGCGCGGGCTTCTGCAATTTCATCCATCGCAAGAATCCGAGTGCGGAGTTGGAGAGGGAGCTGGATATGAGTACGAGGAAGTGGTTGAGGGAGAGGGGAAGGGATGAGAGGAGTGTGACGAGGAGTCCGAGCCCGGAGCCGACGAGGAGGAGGTATTAGAGAGGGGGGCAGAGAAGGAGAGATATCTGAATACTTGGGGTGTGGATAGGGGGATGGGGACAATGGCTTGAGCCCTGCTGAGCTTTCGGGCGGCATGATGCTCAGCGGATACACCACAGCGTTTTGTTTCGGCGTTTAGAAGGGACGGGATGAAATCTACTTGGGAGCACGGGAATGCATGTACGGAAATTTTGTACAAATACAATTACGGGCAGCAGCAGATACGCAAAGTTTTTAGGATGATATGCAGATGCAGAGGAGAGAGAGAGAGAGAGAGAAAAAAAGACTCAAAAGGGAATGAAAAAAAGAACGAATTGTCAAAGTTTAAATGCGCGAGCCTTTTGTGGCTTCTCTTTCTTCTTCTTCCTCCTTGGTACTTTTCCGCACAGATGATGTGACTTTTAAATGGCCCAGTTAAAATCCTGGTCACCCTTATTCACAGGGCTGGCATCACGTTGAAGTGACATGCAGTGGTAAAGCAGCGAACCTGTCTGTGTTCTTTGCGAGCGGTCAGCGTAACATGGTCTCTATCCCCCTTCTTGCTGACCAAACTCATAAAACCCTCAAGCATTTGCATGCAATGCCGAAAGCCCGACAAAACGCCTGCACGTCGATTAGATCAATGCGTCCCATCCCCCCACCCCAATTAGCCTTCCTACCTATTACCGTGCTGACGTAGCACATTCTAACATGCTATCATCCAAACCCCGCATTCCCAGCAACAACCCCTATATCAACCAGGTCCCCTCTTTCTCTCCTCTTACCTCCCCCTTCCACCTAGCCCTCAGCATCAACAAACTCATCAATGCTCGTAGCATCCGAATCCGTCCGCCTCAGCGACTGGTTTAGGTCCTTGTGGAAATCCAACAGCGGGCTCTGCGACCCAGGCTTCCCGTTGTTAGCCGTAGCCGTCTGAGCAAGCGTCGCTTCGATCTCTCTCTGCACCGCCCCACCATTCTCTACCTGTGCTGCTAGCAAATCAGCAGGTACGGGTACATGTGGTGCTGAGTTAACAGGAACCCCCTGAGCGGCAGAAGCTGGGTGGACAGGAGCCCCTTGCGCAGCAACAGGGGGTGGGATGGATGCCGTTGGGTGGACAGGAGCTCCCTGAGCAACAGGTACAGGTGCCTGTGCCGCTGGGTGGACAGGAGCTCCTTGAGCACTAGCAGGTACGGGTGCATGCGGCACTGGGTGAACAGGAGCCCCCTGACGCGCCGCCTGGACCGGCACAGACCCTTCGTTCTGTCCGAAGTTTCTGGGTTCATTCCCGTGGGCGTTGTTGGCGTTTGCCACTTGAGGGGCAGCAGGAGCCATCGCCGCACCGGCAACTGACGGAGTACCTAATGCTTGTAAGTCTTGCAGCCTGCTGCTGCGCGTTGACTCTCGCGAGTGGCGCGACGGCGGGATGGGCATGCGCTCCTGGAAATTCTGACCTGGCAAGATGGGGATAACCGCCAAGATCTGCTTGGATTGCTCTGCCGGAGTGGTGCCGTTGCTGTTCCAGCATGTTAGTTTTAACGCCGTAGCAAAGTGGACACGGCGGGGAAGACATACATATCAGCATTCAGAATCCAATCCAACCCCTCCTCTCCCTCCTCCGACTCCCCCGGCCCCGTGCGCACCTCCCTAAAGTACCTCGGGCGCCACTCCACCCCATCCGCCAACCTCGCTGCCGCCTCCCTACGCTGCATATCCTCCACCGCAGTCTTCTCATCCGTCGCCACCTCATGGTTCCTCGCGATCACCGCCTGCGCCGTACGATGCCACAACTTCTGGCTCTCCCTCTCTCCCTGCTCTGCCAATGGCCTCACGAGCGGCGGCGTCGGCGGCGCCTTCTGCGCATCGAAGAGGACGTCTTTTTTGCCCGTCGCTACGTTCTTGATGTCCATCTCCCCAGTCCACATCCCGCTAAGCTCATACAGCACTTCCCCCGTCTTGTCGTTCTTGATCGTCCCGCCAATCGCGTTGTAGGAGCCCGTGAAGTACCCCTTCGTCTTGAACTCGATGTCGGCCGTTAGGCCTAGCTCGGGGCACCGCACGAAGCTGTGGTCGCCGAGTTCGTACTTCATTTTCCCGAAGAGGATGCCTCTTGCGTACATGTTTGGCTGGGTCAGGATGCTATTTTTATTCGCGCAGGTTAGCCATTTAGCCCCCTTGAAAAGTGTATCTCTGGCTGGTGTGCTAAAGTGTCCGGAATAGTCCACGTACTATTTCTCCCCCTTCGGCCCACCAAAGTTCTTAAGCCGCAGTATAGCAATGCCCTCCATCAAACTCGCCGCCGAGTTGCCTAGAAACTTGCTGCGCGGCTTCAGGCACCCGTCAATGTGTATCCCATGCTCTGGCGCCATGAAGAAATAGCTCGACTTCGGCGGGTGGTGAGATGTCTGCTCAGAGATGTAGTAGCCCTTCGTATCGTCAGGGTATTCCCAGGCACAGGTAAACGTCTCGCCGAGAATCGGATTAAGTGGTTTCTTAACGCCCCTGCAGACCCCAAATATCAGTATACCATTCATCGTTGACCGGGGAAGGGGAGAACTTGCGGTGGCTTGATGTGCCATCCACTCAGATAAAACTTAACCACCGACACAAACCTCTCCTCCGGATCCTGAATCTCCGCCATCGGCAACAGCGTCTCCGGGTGCGCCATGAAGCTATATTTCGTCAGCCCCTCATATCCCCCATATCCCCCAGTGCACCCCCTCCCCATCTCCCCGAGAAACGTACTTCGTAATCCTCTCCAACATGCTCCTCGGCTCCAAAATAAACGTCGGCAGCACCACCCTACTCAAATCCGCCCCAGGCCTCAACTGCGAAATAATATGCGACAGAACTACCCCTTTGTCAGCCCTTCCCTCCCCCCATAAACCCAGCAACAGCGGAAGAGAAGACTCACCATTCCCCTGCTCCGGCTCCACCACCGTGGTGTCATCCTCCGTCCCGCCTACACTCCCTTCATCCACACTACTCCGATTACCTACAGTCCAGCGCCGTCTTAGCATGTCTCCACAAAGGCCGTTACAAACAGCAAAGAACCTAATAAAACAAGAGGTATCAAGCAAGCTATCAGCTCATCCGCCGCACACGCGGTCAGTGAGGTTTTTTCTCCTCAAGAAAAAAATCCCCACCACCGCAGAAGCGTCCTCGTGAGCTCCCCGCCCACCGCCCTTCCACCGCCTTGGCGCACAG
>JPJZ01001091.1:0-33287 GCA_000750815.1 Pseudogymnoascus sp. VKM F-4516 (FW-969) | reverse complement strand
GTGGGAAAGGGTGGAGGGGAGAACTGAGGGATGGGGAGGGGGGATGGGGAATGTGGAGGGAAGGTGGAGGGAAGTGGAGGGGAGTGGATCGGAAGCGGCACCAGTAGATTAGAGAGAATGCCTAGCCACTATACCTTATCCATCCCTTTCCAGCACCACTCATGACGCCAAGCAAGGTCAATTGCCCAATCACCATCCCAGGTTGTCATCGTCCACCTCCAACATGGCTCGTGAACAACAATCCCCCACTTATCCCTGCAACCGACCCCAACATCGAACTTTCCCAAAGCAGACTAAATAACCTTTAAAGGCCAATCACACTGCTCACAACCCAAGAGGGATTGGAGAAGTGGGCCGGGCTCCCCGCACCGGCCATCTATCGTACAGTACCTTCCTTGCTGTCTCGCTCACGCTCGGCCTTTCCGGGCGTTTTTTTTTTCTGCGCTGGTGTTTTTCGACATGTGAAAGTCGATTTTGCCCATTTAGCCCACCACAGCCACCACATACCACAAGTACTTACTTTAGTATGGGCGACGGCACAAATATGCGCACACAACAGTCCTGTAATGCACAGTACACGTTGTACTACAATACTAGTACAGTACACATCCCCTGCAGTGGCAGCTGAAAGTGACAGCAAGCCAGCGTGAACGTGACAATGCCAATGTTCTGCCAATACTGCCAAACGCCAACACCAATGTCAATAACCCCAGAATACGAAACTTCCTTCCTCCTTCCCAAATTACCCCATAATCGCCCAGACTAAACAACACACAATCTACGCATAACAACTAATCCCACTTGATCCTATTCTCGCCTATTGCCCTTTCTTTTCGCCCTCATCTCCGCCCAGTATCCGCCCTTACCCAGCCCAACAAACACCTGAAATGACAATCGACCGCGCCGAGCCCATCGCACTCTGACGTGCCTTGCCTCCCCCCCACCTCTCTCAGCGCAAGATGGGTCGCTAATCGGCCCACTGCAGGGTACAGGTCTGTACCATCGTATGTACTGTACCAACAGCAGGGGTTCAAAAATAGTTTAGTGCTGCTAAAAGCGGAGAATGCACGTATTACGAAAAGGGGTAGGTGTGGATACTAGGGGTGATAGCACGTGCCCACTCTGCCGCTGTGGGTGTTTGTTTGGTTCGAGGGAGACGAGTAGCTTCACATGCGGTGGAGTCACGTGATGAAATAGTGTTTGGTCAGCAGCTTGGTGGTAAGGGTGTCTCACACCTGTCTCACTCTGCATGGAAGGTACTCTATATGATTTGTGTTACTGAGACGAACGTCGCTCGTCGTTATATAAGAAAATGACGACAGGCTGACAATGGGAACGACTCGTAAGGAGGACCTACCATAGTATTGTCGTATATGCGGCATTCACGACTCTCACCTCAGAGGCGGCGGGAGGCGAATTCATACTCACCATACAATACAGCACCTCTACAGTACCCTCTTCGCCTTCCACCACCGAGCCCGTCCGCGCAGATCAAACCAGCCACACCCGCCACAGTCCAAAACCACGGTACTCTAACCCAGCATCCAACACAGGCAGCGTATCACATCCCAACGGCCACCCATCGATCTCCCACACCCACGTGAGATCTACGCTCATCCGCCACTATCGTGAGGCGAATCATCGGTTGTTTTACCGAAGTGTAAAACAAGCAGGTAAGTTTCAGCAAGCAAGTCAGGGTTGGAACGAAAGGAACGAACGAGGAATAAAACACGCTTCGAAGACCTTACTCTATCCGCCCTTGGCATACTTCGCAACCGTTACCCTTCTCGCACAACAGTGGAGATTATACAGAGGGGTTCAGCGGGGACCGGGGGGCAGGTCGGCAGGGTAAGGGTACAAGAAGCATCGGGTCCGCCACGCTCTCCCCGCGTTCCTCCGCAAAACCACCCTCCTCCTCGGTCTCCGATTGATTACTATGCGGCTTAGACGTGGTTTGGTCTCCATTCCAATGGAGCTCCCTGGGTTCCCCACGACCACGGATAAAGCACACCTACCACCGCGGGGAAGGGGAGTCGGGATGTGGGTTATGTGACGATTCAGGGATGCGGTCCCGGTTCGAGCTCTTGGTCGGCTCGGAATGGGGACCCCGCGATGGGGGGGGGCGTGAATCATGACGCTTTGGCGGGGTTTCAGGATCGTGAAGTGTTTCTTGGCTGCAGGTTTCATCAATCTGTGAGCTTGTTTGTTGGTACCAGATTCAGGGAAGAATGGTGGTGGCTGGATGTTTGTGGTTGTTGTTGTGAGTTGTGTTGTTCGGCATCGTGAGATTTGGCGCATGTGATAATGAGGGTGAGATGGGATTTGGTATACAAAGTCCGAATGTAACCTTGGCGGTAAGCATAGCATTTCTAGGACTGACGATAACGTTCTTGTGGGGTAGGTATGATGCTCATATCCAAGATGTGTTTTTAATATCGCCTTGGAAATTGTGAGAGTTGACGACATATGGCATAGAGATCGTTGCAAGTTGATATCCAAGGTGCCTTTGCCAGGATTGGCAGCCTTGGACGGGGATAACCTGCACTGATGAGGGGCTGTGTTGCTTCCAGCTGGTTCTCTGGTGATGTATTAAGCATTCCAAGGTAGGTGTAATGGATCTTTGATGCTTCACGGAGGAACGTCCGGTGCGACGCGGAGCCTCAATATGTGCACGAGCCGTCGTGAAGAGCGGCTATTTAACAGCAAATTTCATGCGTGTGATATGGGACTTAACGAATCTCCCGAGGGAAGTTAAATAAAACAGTAGGCAGGGTAAGACAACTCATTTACTCGATTATCAGTGGTGTCAGACATATATATTTTGATATTCATTATATCAAAATTATTGAGATCTACAAAGAAAAATATATATACGGGTAAAATATATTCACCGATGAAATAACCCCATCAAAAAAACATCCAGACTCTCCTTCACTGCAGAAAATAAAACAAGGCAGTATCATACCATCCTCGCAAGATAAAACCACTTATTACCACCATCGCATAAACTCCAAACACCATCCCGCGCCACAAGCGCCACCAGCGCCGGCACGACGTTATGAGGCTGTTCGAGATTAACCTACCCCGAACCTTATCCTTATCCTACTGCCGAAATTCACCCGATACGCGCAGGACGGGAGCCAATCAAATTTACAGGGGTTAGCAGGCGTGGAGATATGAGGGGAGAAAACAAGAGTGCGCCGTGCAAACACGAAGGGAGTATAGTAGAGTGTGTAAGATGTATAGAAGGCTGGGGGGTTTGATGGGGAGAGGAAGGGGGAAGTAATAGAGAAATTAGCTCTTAATAAGAAGCATAAAACAAAAAAGGACAAAAAAACATACAACAGTGGGTATTCGCTGGTGGTCACCCACCCAACTACTAATCCACCGATCTCAAGCTTGTGTATGGCAGAGCGGACGGGATGCCCAATTCTCTTGAGTCTATGGTCGTATGTAACAGTTCTTTACTTGGTAGAGTATAAGTAGTGATTGTGACGCTTTAGAATTGATGAGATTGAAACACAGGTCAGGCACATCAACAACGAGGTGACAGCGGTGACAACAGTAGTGACAACAGTGCCAATAGCAGTGACAACAGTGACAGTAGCGACGAAGGCTATGGCTCCAAGCGTGAAGGGCCTGGTCAGGCTAATCCAGGCACGGAGAGCACTGCCGTTACGAAGGCCGCTGACATCGCAGCGTAGCTTTGTATGTATCGATTGATACACAGACGTGCGTATTAGCGGACATATGTAGACCAAAGCATCACATTCCGGCATATCATTGCGACGACCCGAAGTCCTGTCAACACACCGTCTTTCCTCTGGATTAGATCGCTAACCGCGACCTCACGGAGAACGACTAGGACTCCCTCGTTGCCCTTTCCCCCTGCGCCGACAATACCGCCGCCGACAGCACCTCTCGCGGCTTCTCTCGCAGCCTCACCTCTGCCAGCCCCTCCCTCTCCCCTCGCCCGTTGTCTTCAGCTCACCACCCGTTAGGAGATCCTATCGACCGTCTCGTCTGAAGGACCTCTGTCGCTCTTGTCCGGCATGTTAAGCTGTTGGACTCCATGCAACGTTGCAGACGACGAATTCAGTTCTGATATAGAGGTGGAGATGCCAACGACCGCTTCGCTAGTGCGGGCCAAAAAAGCATCGAAAACATCCTCGTCAACGCTCTGGATGACAGAGATATCACCACTGCCAATCTCTCACCACCGCCTATTCTTACCACTGCTAATTTCTCACCACCATCCATGTATTCTCACCACCACATGCTGCTCGTGAAGCGTCGTAAGTTTGAGGTTGTGCTTTGGAAACAGCATGAGAATGGCCTGCCCATCCATAGTAGTTGAACAGTTCCAAGTTGATCCCATCTTGTTCGCTAGGTTCCTCTTCCATGTCAACGTCGTCATCGCCGTCTTCCGCGGAATCATCCCTGGCCTCGTCTTCATCCTCATACTCGTCCTCATACTCAGGACCATCTCCAGACACTTTGTTGGTATCATTATTAGTACCGTCTGTAGAATACCATCCGTCGTCATTGAGGACTTCTCGAGGTCTTCTGGGAACTTCGAATTCTGCTTTAGAAAGCTGGAAACGTTGACGACCACGTGGAGCCAAACATATCGAAGTCAGGGTGACTATACCCAGTTTCTCTTCACCACGACGGGACTGTCCACCCAACTGCGGCCCTTGGCCTTGCACTGGGTTTTTGCGCTCGCCCGGTAAAATCATTCGTCGTCGAGAAGCTGCTGATAGTTCGGCCATTCTTCACGGCGTAGTCTCATCGCCGCACGCCCAAATCATCTCGCACCTCCTCTTGTAGTCTGTGGTCAATCATGCTAGATCCTATGTCCCATCCTGCCTCTGTTCGTCTAGCAAAAGGTTTGTCCAGATGACCCTTGGTATCCATTGGACACTACTGCAAACCCAGTTAAGGTTAGTCCTTCAGTAGGACAACCTTCTGCTCTATGTCACCAACGTTATCAGCACAAACCGCGGTTCAGTCCAGGCGACCTGGCGGAGGATGGAGCCATTCGTGCCGAGATGATGGCGCAGCACCCAGCGTCTGCATTCTTTCGTCTTCAACCGGGCCATCGCAATCAGGTCACTCAGCACTCATGTGTAACGCAAAGAATCAATCACCCCGACGTGTTAATCCCCAATTCTTCCTTGGCGGACATTGGCGGACACGGCACATCCTCCCTTCTCTCCACCCACCAGCACATTCCTATTCCAATTCCCCCTACAGCCAGCATCACCCTATCCCACACACCCACCAAACCTATATCATCCACACCCCGTGCCCGACTTCGTCCCCAGCGAGCCCCATAAAACGGAGAGGGGCGTGATATGAGTATTGCTGGATTGGATTGGATTGACGGGTTGGTTGGATCATTGGCTGGTGGTGATGTGGGATGGTGATTGTGCTGTGATGTGACTGCGAGGATATAATTCGCGACTCTGTAGTTGAAATGACAATTCCTTCATAGGAGGTCTCGATTGCCTGGTTGCTTCTTGCAAGTTGCGAGACTGGACGGTCTGCAAGCTATGTGCGCGAAGACGAGGGGGAAATTTCATGATATCTTAGTATAGTTGGTTATATTTTGATTAGAAACTCGCAAAAGAAAGTATCATGATTCGTGGGAAAAGACCAGCTTCTTCCAACATAAAGATGCTGCAGAAACATACAGAAATAAACAGATTGCAATGGCAGAATCTCCTACCCCAGGCGAAGGAAGCGTTGTCCCAATATCAAAGTCTCCTGAGATATGAAAAAGAACTCGGTTTGAAAGAGGCCAAAACCACCACCATGAGACTCACTTACCTCATGCGATATAAACTGCCCAGTGCAGAACATCCCACCCACTCACGAGGTAGCTGCGAGCAGCGATACAGCTCCCTTTGATGCACACCTACGTGAGACGCAGACACTCGATGTATCCTCGCTGGCGGCCGACCATCCGCATAGGGAGCTGTGTAAGGAAAAAGGAGAAACGGCACAAAAACAAGATAAGGAAACGGGAAGGAAGCGCTCAGAGGTTGAGAAGGTAGATTCTCACATTGGCTTGTTTACCTTAGCCATTTTCACATGGGAGACCTACCCCCTAAGTCACGCGTCCAAATCACCTGTCTGCTCGCGCCACAGGCGCCACGCCACGATATCAGTGGGATAGGCGCACACATCCGAGGGCACCGCGGCCCGGACGCCTAGTCTAGAGCGGACGAGCCGTTTGAGCCTCGTTGACTCCTCGTTGGATTCCGCGGTGTGGCTTGACAAGCGCCAAGGGCGCGGTCTCGATTGGGGAGAGCCGGAGCCGGGGCGGGGAAAGTGGATGTTAGGGCTTGCGTGGTAAGTGCGGGGGGGTGCGCCTGGTGGATGAGCGGCGCGGCGGATGTGCGAGGTTGGGCTTCCTAAGCTGGCATTGTCTGAGGCGGCTCGACACGAGCGGCGTGGTTGGGACGGTGGGTTTGGCAGATGGGAGAGAGACATTATTCGAGAGAGCAAGTGAGATGGTTGCCAGCCTGCCAGCCTGCCACATGGCGAAGTATGCGTACTAAAGATGGTTATGCGGGGGATAGTTGGGGCATATCTGTATGCGACATAGATCTTCGCTGCCCATCGATTTTCTCACGGCAGTCTTTCGTGGAACCCAAACAGTGTATGGCGTAGAGTAGTCAGTCAATACCGCCCAGACGTACACGAAACATATTATCGCTCCGGAGCCAATGGGGCTAGCCTCTCTCCGCCAGCAAGCTCAGTACAAGCACAACGATCGTCTCACATCCAGATGCGACATCGGGACGAGACAGGCTTGGACTGCGACAAGCATCAACGGCATTGCTATGCGGTCTCGTGCAAAAAGGTGTGTGTGAGGAGATTGCGGGAGATTGGTGGAGATTGGACAGATCTCGCGTTGGATGGCCCCTTGTAACACAACATCGCGCTCGTTCCCGTAGCCAAGACGGAAGACGGGCAGCGCGTGGCGTGAGGGTTTTCTTGGGAAGGTTTCTCCGGTTGGTGGACAGCGGATGGGGAGCGCTGAAGACGTACGTATTCTGTGATAATCGGCAGCGCGAGGGGAAGAATCTTCAGGGCACATGGCCGTTGATGGGGCGATTAAGCTGTTGTGTACGCCGTGTCGCGAAAGGAAGGAAAGGATGGGGTGTGACTTCCTACTTTGAGTATTGGATGCAATGGCGAGTCGTGGAGGCGCCCACTGTACTTGTACATGTCAAATCAGATCTGCAAAATTGACGTATTTGGATTGACTGATTGACACACAGTGTACTGGGAAGGAAAACAGATGTAATGCATAATGATGCATAGACTGTTTATGCGTTCCAGAGTGTTGGATGAGAGAGATAGAGTGCTCGATGCGCGCAATTCCCAGCGCCATGTCCAACCGCGTTTTGACATCAATATTCGGTCCTATTTCTCCGCATGGAAGAGGGTTAGACCAACGCGACTCCCAACAGAGGTTGGGTCGAGGAGAATATACTCCGGATTCCCTGTCGGTGTGGATAGCTCTATGGAGTTGGGGCGGCCAGATTGGCTGTTGGGTCAAAGTTCTAGGTCGTGTGTCTTGAGTCTGACACTCTTGACACTTGCCCCAGTCCGCCGCTCTCTGGGATGTTGTATGGCTGCCGCCTGCATGCACCGTTGGAGTGGTTGTCGCACGCCGTAAATGCACTTTACAGACGCAGCCATGGCGGCCATGGGATCCAAATATTGACATTTTTAGAGTGTTGGGGGCGGTCTCTATGGAGCATTTTAGAGTGAAGTACGTATCTTTACGACACTTTGAGTGGTGCAGAGTGGTGTAAAGTGGTGTAAAGTGCTCTGATTATGCACCATCCCTGCCTGCTGCACGCCCCCTTCTACGCCACTTCCTCCGTCTTCACACCCTCTCAATGCCTCTCTCGCCTACTTTTCCTGTTCCTTTCCTTCCCCATCCCTTCCATCACCAACCCTAGCCAGCCACTCATTTCCACGTGGATAAGACTCTAGAGCACACAGTATGAAACCAGGGCGGCCAAGAGAAAGCCAGGCGCGTGGCTGAACGAGAACGAAAGCTTGGGCGTTGGGATTCCTTCCATGACACCTTCGAGAACAATATGCTCGGACGACGGCGTATACTATAGAGTGTTATAGCACTATAGTCTGCGAGTTTTCTAAAGTAGTGCTGTGGCGGTCTGAGACATATGAGCCATACCACAAGTTGAGACTCAGACCAAGACCACTCGAGAATACGTCGAAGAATGGTACACGTATGCCCCGTTCTCGCACTCGTTCTCATTCTCGACATTGACCATGACCGTGGTCAGATCCCGTCATCACCACATCACACATCCACGATCACTCATCTCATCACAGGGTCGCTGGTCCTGCCGTGCCGCGCCTTCCTTCCTTACCTCTCTCCCCGCCCTTCGTATACTTTGGAGAGAACGGCATCTCAGCTCCTTCCCTTCCCCGCTCTATAATTGTCTTATCGTTTATTGCCTGTTCCAGACCGTTCCTACTCTTTTCTCTGATCTCAAATCCATATGTAGCTGTTTATTGGGGCGTCTTGTCCTTGCCATGGGGAGGAAATCCGTACTCGAGTATGCTATCTGCACTGTCAGGGACATGGTTTCTAGACATACGGGGGGAGCTAGAGCAGGATCAAACCAATCGTAATTCAACCTTTCTCACTTAATTCCAGATAAAACGTGACCGACAGCCACACGGCCAATAGCGCCCCCGCAAACTGTCGCGATCCCACTGGGTTGGGTGTAACGGAGTGTTGGTCCCGGTGCCGATATGGTTTAGTCTCACTTCCCACAGACAGCTCAGACACCGCAAGACAGCCCAGAACAGCTCTGGTACCCCTGACAAACTCAGGCCCCATCCCCCCCTAACACTTGCCCCCGTACCCCCCCATACCCATACCAACCCCCCTAACAAAGCCTCCCTCTAGGAACAGGAAAACCTGGGGTTGGACGAACCACAGCGCGTCTACTCTCCTATTCCCTGACGCTACTCTTCTTCAGCCCGTCAGATCCGCATTCTGCGCTGCACTCGACCATGCTCCCCACTCTATTTGCGTCTGTTCTCTCCTTCTTTCTGCCTTCTCTCTGCCTTCTTTCGCCTTACCGGTTCCTTTGCCCGTCCCCTCCGCGCCACCATCACGCCTCTCTCTTCCCCCGTTTCCCTTCCCCCCCTGCTCCTCGACTCCCGCCCGCATTTGCTCCTCCTCCTCCTCCTCCACACCCATCCCCGCCCTTTGCTAAACCCCTTACAGAGTCTGGAAACTCACGGCCCTCACGGAGTATTGTGCAAACAAACTACAGCACTCTAATCCCCATGCTATCTGCGGATCCACAAGGTCCATGGACCCATTTTCACATCTCAATGTGTCTCACTGAACATGGACATCCCCGTTGGTGCAGCTCTAGTATCAGCTGTCATTCTCTTAGAGTACAACCTTCTTCGTGCTGTTCCCACATTTCTCATACAGAATAAGTACAGTCCGCTTCCCCAGCTCCTTCCTCTTTTTCTTCTTCCATCCCCAAGCAATATCCGCCCTCCTTCAACACCTCGAGAGTTTAGTAGCCTCGACCCGCCGACATGACGGACATCATGGACAAGAAGGAAACCGAGGTGGTCGATCACCACAGCATTAATAATCATGATGATGTACGTTGTTGCTTTTGCCTCTCCTCATCCGCTTCAACATCGCCATCACCCCACAATATGTCGATCACGAGTGCTGACTACCAATTATAGCTCGATAAGGATGCCGTTGCCGCCGTCAAGGTGGTCGTCGGTGACGAGGCCTTCCAGCAGGCCATGCTCAAGGAGCCCCCGCGCCCCTTCAGCAAGCACTCCCTGATGCTGTACGTCGTCGTCGGTGTCGGCTTCTTCTGCTCTACCACCAACGGATATGATGGTTCTCTCTTCGGCACTCTTCTCTCTAACGATATTTTCCTTGATTTCTTCCACGTCGCCAACGCTGGCGCATGGACTGGTAAGTGCTGGCACTCCTTGACTTCGCCTGCCGGATTCATGAGATTAACCAAACTACAGGTATCGTCACCTCTATGTATCAAATCGGCAGTGTTGTTGCCATTCCTTTCATCGGTCCTGCCATTGATACCTGGGGAAGACGCGGCGGCATGTTCATCGCAGGTCTCATTATTGTCATCGGTGTTATCATTCAGGGAACTTGCATCAGCACCCACAGCATCGGCCAGTTCATGGGTGGTCGTTTCCTCCTCGGTTTCGGTGTCGGTATTATCGGATCTTCCGGCCCAACCTACGTCGTCGAGTTGTCCCACCCGGCCCATCGTGGTGTCACGACCGGTCTGTACAACGTCTTCTGGCCCGTCGGCGCCCTGGTTGCCAGTGGAGCCGCCCGTGGTGGTCTCAGCTACGCCGGTAACACTCAGTGGCTCATTCCAGTGTGGCTGCAGATGATGTTCCCCGGCTTGATCGTCGTTTTCGCCTGGTTCCTCCCTGAGTCCCCCAGATGGCTCTACGTCCGCGGCCGCGTCGTTGAGGCCCAAGCTATCCTCACTAAGTACCACGGCGAGGGCAACCCCAACAGCGAGTGGGTCAAGCTGCAGATGATGGAGTACGAGACTCACTTGGAGCTCGATGGTACTGACCGCACCTGGTGGGATTACCGCGCGCTCTTCCGCGACCGCGCCTCCCGTTACCGTCTCCTGATGAACTGCATCGTCTCTCTCTTCGGCCAGTGGGCTGGAAACGGTATCGTCACCTACTACCTCTCCAAGTTCCTCGACACCGCTGGTATCCGCGGAAAGGAGACTCAGATCAACGTCCAGCTCGGCATGAACGCCATCCAGATCGTCTTTGCCGGCTTTGGTGCGTCCCAGGTCGACCGTTTCGGTCGTCGCCCCATGCTTATCTTTGTCAACATCGCTTGCTGCCTCTGCTGGATCGGTATCACCGTCTCCACCTCCATCGCCAACGTCCAGGAGGATAGTACCCCTGAGTACCTTGCGACCATTCCTGGCCCTGTCTCCAAGGCTGTCCTGGCTTGGGTCTACATCTTCCAGATCTGCTACTCCACTGGATGGACCCCGATGCAGGCTCTCTACCCCGTCGAGGTCCTGTCGTTCGAGATGCGCGCCAAGGGAATGGCCTTCTCCAACTTGTTCACCTCCGTCGGCCTCCTCGCCAACCAGTTCGGTGTCTCCGTCGCCCTCGTCGACATTGCCTGGAAGACTTACGTCGTTTTCACCGTGTGGTGTGCTGTCCAAGCTGGTATCATCTGGTACCTCGTCCCCGAGACCAAGAACCGCACAGTATGTTTATCCCCGCCCCTCAACCCCCTATTCTGCCGCATGACTAACACCCTACCAGCTCGAGGAACTCGATGCCATCTTCCACGCAAAGAACCCCCGCAAGGCCTCCACCGAGCGCAAGAAGCTCGAGCTCGACGTCAACTCCAACGTTATCCACGTGGATCAAGTCGAGAAGACGGGGCTGGCTCACATTCTTTGAGCATGCTTATGCGTGTAAATCTTTTGTATCGTGGCATTGTTAGACAACATTCCTTTGGATGAGCGCTACTACTATTCAGTTTTAATTCAGACATGCCCTCCTACCTTAACTGTCTTTCTTGATTTCGTCGTGATAAATGCTGTACTCGATTAATCTGATAATTCCTTCTGTACCCGAGTAAACTCATCTCTCGAGACGCCATGTCGTCAGGGGGACGTCGTACACCATCACCTGCTCTCATGTGGTTACACTGCACCGGGCCAAGAGGCGCTTGCCTTCCAACAAGCCTCAGCCCCCAAATACAAATCACCAACCAAGTGTTGGCCCCCAAACATAAATCACCACCCACACAACCAACGGACGCGGCCCGCCCGCCCGCCTAGGCATACCTTCGTAGACGCCGTACCCTAATCCATGACTGCTTGGCGCGCAATATCCAATTTTTGATCGAGCAGCTAGGGTAAAGTCATGTGCATGCGCGTTGACAGGCGATGTGTCTGTGTGGAGATGAGATGTGATAAAAAGAGAAGGGCGATTGGGTCTAGAATGTAGGGGTGTTCTAGTTTAAGTGTACCTTTCTAAGTCGAAGTCTGCCCTGTGAAGATATGTGGAATTTGGGTGTCGTTGGTGAGCGGACAATATAGTGCACAGAGAGGTTGTGGTAAGCTGTAGGCTCCTAGGCGGTTTATTAAAGATTAAAGATTTTTTAACAACCTTCCTGTTTTTGACTTCGTAGAACCTAGCATTTATTGTTCTTAATAACATTGTGATAACCCACTTGTGAAATCCAGATCCCAAGATTCGAATTCACGTGCGCGCGATAAGGAAGATTGTTATCGCAGCCGCTCGAAAATAATCCACGCCGCGACAACCACGACAAAATCGCAACTTCACATAACAGACGCAAGCTCTGAACCCACGACTACCCACCTCAAACAAACCAATACCGCCCATACCAACGCGCTCGAACCAATCCCCCCTCACTACCCTCAGGGGCTCACCACCAACCAATCCGCCCCAGCGCGTCCCATCCTCAACCCAACCACCCCGACCTCACCAACCATGGCGACCACCGACCAGCCAACCCTCACCTTCCCCCGCCCAACCTTCGCCAAACTCGCCCCTCACTCCTACCTCCTCGCGCACCTCACGCCCTCCCCCTCCAGCCGCGCCAATGCCCGCTCCCCCACCGCCCCGCGCGCACCACACACCCACAAAGGCTCTCTCACGCACGCCAACGGCAGCGCCGTGATCCGCATCGGCGATACGACGGCAGTATGCGGCGTGCGCGGCGAGATCCTGCTTGCTGACGCAGCGGGGTACTCTGAGAGTACCGCCGCGCCGAGTTGGTCGTCTGCGAACCGCCATAAGGGGGGGATGAAGAGTACAGCGCAGGAATTGGATTTGCTCGTTCCCAATATCGAGTTGGCGACGGGGTGTGCGCCGGAGTTTTTGCCGGGGATGCCGCCGAGTAAGATGGCGCAAGAGTTGGTGGCACGGGTGTATGCTTTGTTGCATGCGAGTGCGCTGGTGGGGGATGAGTGTCTTAAGATCTGGGGGCCTGTGGTTGATGGGGATGAAGAGGAGGATGAGGAGGGGGAGAAGGAGGAGAGTAGCGAGGTGAAGGCGTTCTGGGTGCTGTATATTGATATACTCTTCATCTCGCTGGACGGCAATGCGTTTGAGGCTGCTTGGGCGTCGGTCGTGGCTGCGCTGCAGGATGTGTATTTGCCTGAGGCGACGTGGGCGGCGGATCGCGGGGCGGTGGTGTGTTCGGATCTTGTGAGTGGTGCGAAGCGGTTGGAGTTGAGGGGACTGCCTATTGCGGTCGGGTTTGCGGTGTTCAAGGCGAAGGAGACTGGAGGGCAGTATTGGGTGTTGATCGATCCGGATATGTTTGAGGAGGGGCTGTGTGAGGAGACTGTTACGGTATTATTGGATTGTGCGAGCGGGGAGACGAGGTTGATTGGTGTCGAGAAGGTTGGGGGTGCTGTGCTGGGGAGGAAGCAGATGGCGGGGTTGATTGGGCAGGCGGAGAAGAGGTGGTTGGAGTGGAGTAACGTCCTGAAGGGTTGAATTGACTCCCAGAGTTAGTTCTCAGTTGTGGGACAAGAGCACTATGAAATCTACGCGCCGGTATTTGAGTCTGAGCCTATGCCAGGCCGATCGATTTGTCTATCAAGAGATTCAAGGGGCAACAGTCACGTTCCCTTCTAAGAATTCCGGCGCAAGTGTAGGATAGGATTGTTCGTCGTTGCGCACTAGAATTCCTTACCACTCTACAGGATGCCACTATACATCTATTATGGTTGGAAGATTCAGAAGCTTCGGCACAGTCAGGGCTAGCAAAGTCGCAATTCCAGTGCATTGTCAATAAAAGGATTGGATAATATGTATATCATTGCCAGCATCTACCTGCACTATGTGAAGGTATACGCCTATGTTACATTGAGGACTAGACTGGACTCAAGAGTTTGTCGACCGCCCATTTCACGTTCAGACTCCTAATGTCAGAGTAGTGCTGCCCAACACCTATAAGTAAATCAGTATGCTGTGTCACATTTACGAAAAGGCAAGCTGTCACATACCCACAAACAGAACGGGTGTTCCCGACGCGTGCACCATGGAAACAAGGGTGCCAATCTGGGAAATGTTAGTCGCAAGCCATACAATCTCGGAGAGAGAGCTTACCATATCGCCAACGGTGTCACACTTCGAGATGATAAATCCATCCAGTCTTCGCGTGCTACCGAATGCGGCATTAAAGTTCCTTGCTTGAGCAACGGAATCGGTGCCCACCAGCGCCTTTTACAATCGTTAGCGAAGTCACATTTGAAAGACAGGAGAAAACCTACCTCGCCAACCATGAGGAGTTTGTCGGGGTTCGCAAACTTTGCAAACTTCTCCAGGGACGACATCAAACGCTGGTCATTATGGCGACGACCAGCAGTATCGATGAGAACCACATCGAACTTCTCTTGCGCAGCAAAGGTAATCGCATCCTTCGCAACACTAGCAGCATCCTTGCCATATCCCTTTTGGTAGAGCTCGACCTGTCCTCCTTCTCTCGCACTCAACTCCTTCAAGTTACGCACGTGGACAGCAAGTTGCTCAACAGCACCGGAACGGAAGGTATCGCAGGCGACGACAAGGACCTTGTACTTGTTCTGCAACAGGAAGAAGCAGATTTTAGAGAGGTTGGTCGATTTCCCGACTCCGTTGACACCGACGATGGAGATGACATAAGGGCGAGCTTTCTTGAGCGAAACGGTCGAGGGCGATGTGACATCGTCGATTTCGCGGAGAAGGTCGAGGGATGTGGAGGGGGTTAGGATCTTCTGGAGGGACACTTCCATAGCAGCACGGATTCTCGCTTCCGTGCTCTCAAAGTTCCCCGTCTTGGTCCCAATCAGCTCCCTCTCAACACCCTCGCATAATCGCATCGCTGCCTCACGAGCAACGTTCTTCTTCAGAAGATGATCTTCCATTCCCTTCATCGCCTTGTCGAGGTCTGCTTTCGACAGCACCTTGCCCCCGACGACGTTCCTGAAAAGCCCCCCGATAGCACTCAAGCTGGAGCCAACGATACCAGCAGGTGCAGTCGTTGCAGCAGCCTTCTTCGAGTCTGCCGTGGATAACATAGCATGCACTTGATCATCAAGATCCTTCAAAACAAACCGGCCCTTGCCTGTCCTAGAGCCCCACGATTCTTGATCCACAGCATCCATTGCCCCGGGCAGATTGGCACCTTCGGTGTCCCCATCACTTGTAACGTCAATAGACGGAATAGAATAATCCAACTGGGTGTCATCATCCTCATCAGCATTGCCATCTGCGTCCCATCGGCGACCCTTCTTAGCACTGGCGACCTTTCCTCCCTTGCCCTTGCGCTCATCTCCAGAAGAAGCATTGTTTGTCACTTTCCGTGCCCGCCTCGATATTTTGCCTCCTGGTCCACCCTTTGTTGTCAGGACAGTGCTGGATGGAGTTGAGGGTCTTGAGGTGTCGGGAGTCGCAATCGGGGTGGATTCGCTGGATGTCAAATTGGCTTGTCTCGATTGGCCTGCTCGAAGATTAGCTTGTTCTAGAATTATAATTGAGATATAAGTGGCGGCATACCTCGTGATAAAAGTCCAGGAATGGGTGGTGGTTCATCGTCTCCTGGGGCCAGTTTCTGGTCGAATCGAGGTGGGGTCGACTGTACTGATAAGTCATGAGTCGCAGCAGTGGCTTCCAGTTCTCTAATTTGCTGGTCGAAGTATTTATCAAAATGGCACTCAACACCAGTGGTATTGGACTTTCTAAGCTGGTCACCATAGAGTTGGACAAACAGTGTCTTGATATTGTCCACAAGCTTGTCGATCCACGAAAGGTGGAGGAGTGATCGGTACACAGCCTAGTGCGCGCGAGGTTAGAACATGTATATATGGCTGTCCATGATTTACTCACCACGAAGATCAAATTTAGCTCCTTCACTGTCGTCCATTTTAGTGTGTGTTGGTCGTGCTTGTAAGGGGGGTTATTGGCAGCAGAAATGTCGTCTGAAGCACCAGCTCCTCCGGCGCGAGTGCGCTCTTCGATGAAGACATTCTTGATGAGGCCGTTGATAATAGCTGGGCTAGTCGGAGTATATGACCTTGACCACAACACAACACCAGAGGTTGTGACAATCTCAAACGTATCCAACATGGTGAATTCGGCGCTCTATTCAAGATGTTCTTATCCCTTCCATCAGTGACACTTATCATCTACAGTGAAGATGTATGCCGGAAGGCGGTGGCAGAATCTCCACCTAATTAGGTATAGCTCCCCTTAACTATCCATGGACACATTTCAAGAGGTAAACTACTTGCACAACTTCAAGCAGTTCTAGGCGGCGATTTTCGTTCTTTTGTCATATATACTTGAAACAACCATTTCAATCTCCTTTCTAAAGCTTCACGATGCAGCGACCTACGTATGGGCAACCCCCTCCAAACTCGCCGCCTTTACATCACCCAGTTCCCCAGCATGTTTCGACCGTACCTCAGCTCCGCTCCCCTCCCCCGCCAGTGCCCCAGCAACAGTCAGGATATGGCAATCCCTATCAACAGCAAGGCGGGCCTGCAGCAGCAGGTCCCAGCCACGCGTTCGGAGCTTATGGGGGGTTTATGAATGACCAAACAGCTCAGATGGGATTCCAAGTCGGTCAGACAGCTTTGAAACATGGACAGGAATACGTTGAACAAAATGTAAGAGGATAAACAAACGTATTTTAATAGAAACTAACGCGCGACAGTTTAATCGCTACATTAATGTCTCGGCCCTCAAGCATTACTTCAATGTCTCGAACTCTTATGTTGTCAATAAATTGTTCCTGGTTCTCTTCCCCTGGAGACACAAGCCATGGTCCCGAAAGCAAACAATTGGACCGAATGGACAAGAGGGGTGGTTTTTGCCCCCCAGAGAAGACCTGAACAGCCCAGATATGTATATTCCAGGTAAGAGGAAGCTGTGACCCCCTCAACCATTGCGCTTGTTGACGTTGTGGCAGTTATGGCCTTTGTTACCTACATTTTGCTCTCTACTCTCCTCGCCGGCCTGCGTGGTGCGTTCCAGCCCGAGCTACTTGGCTACACTGCGTCGACCGCCTTTTTTATTGTTTTTGTGGAGATCCTGGGCCTCAAGCTAGGAAGCTACCTGCTCTCGATATCGAACGATTCGCAGCTACTTGATTTAGTGGCCTACTCAGGATATAAATTTGTTGGCATCATCGTCACCCTCGTCCTCAGCGAAATAATAAACAGAGGCCAAGGCACTGGAGGATGGGCGGGGTGGACGATATTTGGATACACGTTCTTAGCAAACGCGTTTTTCTTAGTAAGTCAAGGATCGACGTGGAAATTGGATACACTCTGACCAGAAATTAGCTGCGCTCCCTGAAATATGTTCTCCTCCCAGAGAACTCGACCGATAACTCCAGAGGTGCTATGCATACGGTTGCACGGTCGCAGAAAAACCGCCGCACCCAGTTCCTCTTCCTGTACTCATACATCGTGCAGTTTGCGTTTATGTGGCTACTAAGCCGACCTTAAATTCCCCACGGGGAAACTAGATCTGAGATGGCGAGGTGAATTGGCTTTGTGGAGAAAGGGGCGGGGTGAACAGGCGTTGGATGGAAAAGTTGGAGTGAATGCACGTATTCGTTCTGGCTCCTTGTATTCTAGCTAGCGCTCTTGACATAGGAGCGTTGACGAAAGTAATGATATAGCGAATAATTAATATAGAAACGGGTTTACGGATCAAAATTACCGAGCACCGAGCCTATGAACGTGGATTATTGGCAGTGCATAACAGACATATGCTGCACCCCATATCATAATTGACCACAAACACCGGCAAGGCGTGCGTTATGCGGGGTTAGCTACCTTGTTAGCCGTGGTAATGGCGGTGTCAATATGATGGACCTCGGTGCACACCAGTCCCTCCCTGGTTTAGTGTACCCCAGCGTCCAATTTGTATCTTAAAGGAGGAGGATGGCCATTTCAAACTTGGCCTTAATACTAGTTGTTAATATCTCGAATTTGTCCTTGCTGTTCTGTACTTTCCATATCGCTATACCGCTACATACTTGACTATTTCCCCTCGAAATACGACAGATACTTGACTGAAATGGCCCTCGGTTCGCTTCCCCACACTTCCCCACGTTTGCGCCAAGAGCCAGACCCCACCACAGCCGTTCCTGCCCAGCTCAGCAGTATAACATTGTCAATGGAGTCTCACGATCTGGGTCTGTTGGCGATGGATATATGGGATCTGATAGTAGCTGGGCAGAACGGATGATGATTTCTCATATTGCTATTGTGTTTTAAATTTCTCAAATGCTAACAAATATGTAACAGCAGCGGCAGCCGCAGTGGCTGCTGGCACCACTGCCGCCGCCATGTACTTCGATGCCAAAACCGGAATTGGGGCCGATATCACAGCATTGAGGGGCTTTAAAAAGGGTGGGAAGATCTGGGAAGAAGCTGGTATTTACATTTACACTTGGCCATCGAAATGTACTCATCTAACAATACGTAGTGAAGCAAAAGAGAACCAGTCTTTACTACCTCTTTGAGGAAGCTGCATTGCGAAAAGGGAATGACGAGTGCCTATGGTCCCGCGAAGGCTGCTACACCTGGACCCAGGCGTACGATCGCGTCCATCAATATGCCCAGTGGTTTCTGGCTGAGGGCGTGAAGCCCAAGGACCTTGTCGGAGTCTACCTTCAGAATTCGCCCGACTTCTTGCTAATTTGGATTGCTTTGTGGTCTATTGGGGCTGCACCTGCTCTAATTAACTACAACCTCGCAGGCGCGGCACTGGTGCATTGCCTCAAGATCAGCGGAGCAAATATACTACTGGTTGACGCTGACCCAGATCTTCAAGCGAGAATCAACGAATCGAAATCGGTGATAGAGGGAGAGCTTAACATGAGATGCGTCAACCTAGAGGATGCAAAGAGCGTTGTTATGAAGCTTCCAGCGACAAGACCAGGAAATGAATTAAGGGACCATCTGAAAGGTGACGATCCGATGTGCTTATTATACACAAGGTGAGTCCACTCTCGAAAGATTTTGGCTCAGCTAACACTCGTCAAGTGGTACCACCGGCATGCCCAAAGGCTGCCAGTTCAACACAGACCGAATGTACCAAGTTTGCATTACAGTAGGCCATCTAAACCCCTATGTGTGAGCTCAAGCTAACTTCTCTTCCAGAACAAATGCGGAACAGGACGGACTGTGCAATCAGACCGCTGGTACGACTGTATGCCGCTTTACCACGGCACTGGTGCATGCGCGGCTCTTCAACAACTCACTAGTGGTGTAACGGTCTGCGTGGGTAAAAAATTCAGCACAAGCAATTTCTGGGTTGATGCGCGAGACTCTCGCGCAACTTGGATTAGCTATGTCGGAGAAACCGCACGCTACCTCCTGGCTGCACCCCCGTCGCCACTGGACCTCCAGAACAATGTTCGAGGCATGAGCGGAAATGGCCTCAGACCTGATGTCTGGATTAAGTTCCGTGATCGCTTTGGCATCACCGAGATCGTGGAGTTTTTCAACTCGACGGAAGGAATCTTTGGACTCGTCAACTACTGCAATGGTGATTACCTCGCAACAGCCGTTGGACACCATGGCATCCTGCGCCGCCGCCTGCTTCAGGACACATTCGTCCCCGTGCGTGGCGACACAGGCACTGGAGACCTCATACGCGATCCCAAGACTGGATTTGCCATCAGGGAACCATATGAGGTTGGAGGAGAGATGCTCGTGGCTGTGCCTAGCGAGAAGGCGTTCCAGGGCTACCACAACAACCCTGATGCCACGAAGAAGAAGTTCATTCGTGACGTCTTCAAGAAGGGCGACTTGTGGTACCGCTCCGGCGACGCCTTGAGACGTACTGAAGATGGTCGATGGTTCTTCTTGGACCGTCTCGGTGATACTTTCAGATGGAAGGGAGAGAACGTCAGCACCGCGGAAGTGTCTGAGGTGATCGGAAATTTCCCAGGTGTCGTAGAGGCAAATGTCTACGGTGTCCAGCTGCCAAACCATGATGGCCGAGCCGGTTGCGCAGCCATCTACATTGATCCTGCTATGAAGGGCAGCTTTGATTACGCAGCATTGCTCCAGCACACCCGAACCCGTCTCCCAAAGTACGCTGTGCCGATTTTCCTCCGAATCGTCGAGAACATGACGCCAATTCACAACAACAAGCAGAACAAGGTGCCTCTGAGAGAAGAGGGAGTTGATCCAGCCAAGGTCTACAAGGGAGATGAGATTGTTTGGGCCGAGGCAAGCGCCAAGACATACCAGCCATTTACGGAGTCTCACTGGGAGAGTTTGAATTCTGGCAAGTCGAGACTGTAGAGAACAACATATAGGATAGATGATAGCTATTATAGTAACTTAGTTTAAGCCAATGATGATTGTATACCACTATTCTTAAACATGATTAGAATTATGTAATTGGATAGCAAATAAGTTTACATCTATTTAAGCATTAAGAGTTGCGGATCAGTCTCCCCAAAGCCTGGATCTTGGCCCACACCCCAGGTTGATATCCGAAGTCCACAATGGCCGTCACTAGCTTGCGTCCCTTCCTCGTATTGGCAATGGGGTACCTTAGGGGAGGCGGAATAGCCGTCTTGGCTCCCATCCAGCTCCAACGATCCCGACATATGCCCTTGATATTACACAGTCCCCGCAGGCCCTCCTCGCCGGCGAAGCGGCCGTAGCCACTGCCTCCAACCCCACCAAATGGCAGCTGGACAGCGTAGTAGGCTCCAAAGTCGTTGACAGCCACCATTCCGCTCCTCACTGCGCGCGCAACCTCAGTCAGTTCGTATCCGTTAGCGCCGAAGACAGAGGCACCAAGGCCGAAGTTTGGGGAGTTGGCGATCTCAACGGCTTCTGCTGCATCAGCGGCGCGCATCACGACACAGATGGGGCCAAAGCACTCCTCTTTCGCGATTTCCATAGAGGCGGTCACGTCAACGAGAAGGGTCGGCTGGAAGTAGCTGCCATGCTTGTACACGGGGTGTTCGTAACGACTGCCACCGACAATGAGGCGCGCACCATCGGCAACAGCAGACTTAACCAAAGACTCAAGGCGGGAGAACGATGCAGGATTGATCATCGCTCCCATATCGACATTCTCAGTAGGTGAAGAGTCAAGGTCAGATCCTAAGCGGATCTTGCGAATGCGTGTTTCCAAGAGAGTAACCAGTTTGTCGTAGACAGCGTTGCCGGCAATAATACGCTCAATGCCAACACAGTTCTGTCCAGATGATTGGAAAACACCGCGCATGAGGATTTCAATGATCCGTGAGATATCGGGGGCAGCGGAATCGAGAACGATAGCAGCATCCTTGCCACCAAGCTCAACGACCACGGGGATCAGGGCCTTTGCAGCGCTAGCAGCAACGTGATGGGCAACTGGGCGACTTCCAATGAAGGTAATATGCGCGATGTCGGGGTGGCAGGTGAGGTGGTTGGCAACTTGCGGCCAGCAAACGACCACCTGGACCAAATTCGGGTCATGTCCACACACAGACAATGCGCCTCTCGCAATCGTGGTGAAGTAGCTGGCGCTCCATGCTGTGTTCTCAGATGACTTGACAAC
This sequence comes from Pseudogymnoascus sp. VKM F-4516 (FW-969), assembly GCA_000750815.1. NCBI lineage: Eukaryota > Fungi > Ascomycota > Leotiomycetes > Thelebolales > Thelebolaceae > Pseudogymnoascus > Pseudogymnoascus sp. VKM F-4516 (FW-969). Next base: position 11,624 of record JPJZ01001091.1, on the reverse strand, counting down.
AATTCCGTTACCCGAGAAAATTGCAGAAATGATAGGCCCCATCAGGTTGTGGAAGGGATAGTTCCACGATACCAAAGCGGCAACGACTCCAAGGGGCTCGTAGTATACTTTATTTTCCTTGTACATCATGAGCAGGTTCGTAGGGCGTCTCTCCGGTGTCAAGGCCTTCTCGCCGTGCAGAATGGTCCAGCGGAGCTTCTCGACCGTAGTCAGTGTCTCTCCAAGGGTTGCATCGATCATCGTTTTTCCAGAGTCGAGGCACGCAATTCGCAATATCTCCTCCTGGTTCTTCAGGATGAATGCCAGAAGCGTGCGAAGCACCTGCCGGCGCTGAGAGAATGTCGTCCGCGCCCATTTCTCCTGGGCAGTCTGAGCTAGCTGAATAGATCTGTCGATGCCAGTGGGTGTCGAAGGGTTAACGAGGCCCAGGAACTCGCCCGTCGCTGGGGCATAACAGTGTATGGCAGAAGAACCCGAAAGTTTAATCGAAGGCTCATTCCAATTCGGCGGGGGATTTGACGATTTCTGTGGAGGCGACACTGTGTATGGAATCACAGGCTCAGACTTGTACCATTTCGTGAACTTGATGGCAGAGAAAAGGCATAGCGACGTGATGCATAGTCCAATTGCCGCGGATCGAACCAGCATTGTTTCTCTAAGACAGAGGAGTATTAGCATCTGCAGATTATAGAGATAATTTGACCCCAAAGACCAAAAATCACTCACGCTTCACTCTCCCATAGTGTCCCATCGATTATGCGTTCGATAATTTGTCGAACCCCCTCATTGGAGGCAAGTGAAGCCATATTTGCGTGGCGCGCGCGTCTCCTTGTATATCGATTAAGAGATCGCTATTGCTTGGACATATCGGGGTTTGAGGAGGAACGAGACTAAATGTCAATTGGACCTTTAGAGATATTCCAGACCAATCCGAGAATCCCACTCGCGACTGTCAGGGTCGAATGTCCTCGTGGGTAAATAAAAAGGGATGGACGGGTAAATACATTCTCCGTCCCCGATGGCTTCAACCAGTCCCATGAACTCAAAGACCAAAATATCCTCAGTGTGGATGCCCTCAGCAAGCCATTATTGGCAATATAAATATGGAGATGGACATGGGAGTTATTTCTGAAGTGAAAATTTCACCCGGTGTCTATTCTAACTTTGAGATTAATGATAAATTTGTTACTTTGTCTCAGTTGCTTTGATGCTCTAGTTATCATCCTTGAACCAACATAAATATATCACAAATAGCCCACGACTGATAATTATTGGAGTGTCTCCTATAAAAAGCTATACTATACTAGCGCTATATAGATAACCATGCGCTCAGCCGATTGAGGAGGTAAGAGTGCAGCACAGCTAATAGAATGCATCAAATACGTGCGCAAAGCCCTGGTATTGAGCCATTGAGCCAACTCCAGCTCCATCAGCACCAGATAAAAAAGAGCTATTTATATATACCAGTTTCCGTCATCCTGCAAACTTTGATATCCGCAAAGCAATATTCTGTGTATATATGCCCAAGCCGAACTGAAGCAAACTGAAATGTAAAGTAGGATGGGGATCCTTCAATCGTCCTTCGTCTCAGGGGTTGTCTCAGAGGTCATCTCAGTGCCGTTCCCCAGGTAGTCATCAAATATAGCCTCATCAGGCTCGCTCAACTCAGAATCGCTATCCTCATCGTCCCCCTTCTTATTTTTCTTCATCTTGCCCTCTGGTTTGCGTATCTTTCTCAACCCAGACCTCTCAACAAGGTGATCAATGGGACAAACTGTTTCCTTCCAAGCCTCGCTCGTCTCCGAAGTTGAGGCCCTGCAGCGGCCACACGTTCTACCGTGTCGAATAAAGAGCTGATGAAGGCTATATTTCAGCTCATTGGGAATGCGAACTTCACAGTGGCTGAAAGCTTTGTTCTCGTTAGCATTGTCAGGGATCCATTTGAGCCAGCGGCAGAGCCGATGCACATGAGTATCGACTGCAAAGCTTGGACGCCGGAGACAGAAAAGTATAACGCAGGAGGCTGTCTTAACTCCTATCCCAGGGTACTTGGTGAACTCAGTCATTGCCTCGTCGGGGGTTAAGCCGTGCATGTACTGCAGCGAAAGGATTTCTTTGTCGGCAACTGCGATCTCCATGTCTTTCTGTCCCTGTCCAAGGCTTTCGGCACCGACAACATCAACCTTTTCGCCTCCCAGCTTTTCGTCAATGAACGCTTCACGACGGGCTATATTTTCCTCGTGGACCATGTCAAGAATCGCCTTGATGTCAGCACTCTTCTTAGGTGCTAGGCCACCCCGTATGATTGCTGCCTCTATATCTTTTACAGAAGCTTCGCGGACTTTATTCCAGTTTACGCTGCCTTTTCCAATTCCCTCCTCCAGGATTCCAAACTTGGAAACTAGACCTGCAAAAGCATATGCCGAGTTTTTGCTGGTCGTTGCTGCACTAAGGCGAGTCCGAATGAGTGCATCAAGAACAGACGGGACTTCGCCACAACCAGTCACTTCGAGAGATGGTGGGGGGATTGCCTTTGGTGGTTCAACAACACCGTGTAGCCCCGAAAGAAGATTATTCACTTCCAGACATGCCGCCGCTGTAGGCATTTCGAAATCTGGATACGGAGTCTCTCCGGGTGTAAGTCCATATTTATTCTTCTTTGGCTTTTTGGGCTTTGACTCCTTCTTGACCTTTTTAAGTGTTTCACTGCCCTCAATGAGTTTGTCCACCTCATCTTGTACATCTTGAGAAGTGTCAACTTTCTTAGCTACTCTCCGGGTCGGAGCCTTTTTTGGTTTCTGGTCATTGAAATCAGCATCAGCAGCGTCGTCAGCCCCCGATAGTTTGACTCTCTTGGCCTGGGTTCCCGCCTTTGTTGCTGCAGCCTTTATTTTCGGTTTGACAGCGACTTTATTAACCTCGATAGCTTCCGGCTTGGGCCCATCGGTCAATTCGTTCTCTCCAACTACAACACATTTGGTTTCGGTCAAGGCCTCAGCATCTTTGACATTTTTCTTTGGAGCACGTCGTCTGGCTCCTTTTGGTGCTTGGGAAACCTCTTGACCTGCGCTTCCCAGGAGTTCACCCTGCTTTGCTTCAGGGTCGAGAGCTGGAATCTCCTCATCTTTGATGGCAACTACACTATTGACTGTCTTCTTTGCCCGAGAAGTGCGTGTCTTAGTGCGAGGAACAGAATCAGGTGGAGTGATTGGGGCGGCTGGGCCATCTGTTGAGTTACCGGCAGCTGCACCCAAGTTGTGAGGGAGCTCATCCCATCCTCCCTTAACCGGTTCGCCATTGATGGCATCAATCTTTCGCTTTCTCGAGATTTTCTTAGCTAGAGTATTCAGAATAACATCATTGGCTCCATTGGCTTTGCCTTGTACCCCTTGGTTAAGAGATACTGAACCATTGGTTGACATTGCATTCTCTCTCCCGAGCAACAAAGGACCTGCGACCAGTTCTTTGCCCAGCTCAGACCTCGATATCACTTTGGATTCTGTGGTAACCTGTGTTGCGACCACAGCAGTCTTCTTCTTCGTAGCACGTTTCTGCTTCATTGCAACCGGCAAACTCTTGGACTGCTCTTCCAAGGCCGATTTTTCAGCAATCGTCCCACTGAGGAACTCAGCCTCTCGTTTGGCAGCAGCACGGGTGACCATGGCGCCGTTCACTGGGCAAAAAGAACAGATCTGGTCAAACTAAAGATATGATAATGAATAGACGGTAACAGATGACCAAGTAGTCCCCTTGCTGGATCCGCAGATTCAAAGATTGGGGATTGACAACAACGATATGGAACTGGGTCTATCCGACCAGGTGAGTATGAACTATAACAGAATTGGAAGTGGATAGAACGAATCAACGAGAAGGAACTGAATGATCTGCAACAAACTTGTGGACGATATATATATATATATATACTTGTTCAAGCTGATGGAAAAGCTCCTGACCCCACCAGAGAGTATCAGGTCAGTGGAGATTTTAGAAGTGGTAGATTCCCCAGGGAATGACGGAGTATGTGGTTAAACCCCAATCAATTGGGCCTTGTGAGGGGTGTGAGGCTTTCCATTCACTGGGAGGTTTCGTTGCAATGGGTTTGTGTGTTGTTGAGGGGGGATCAACTCAGTTGTGAGTGGAAGTAGGACGATGACCTGGTGGCTGTTAGCCAGATGGGGTTTAGCGCCGAAATTACCAGCACCATAGGAACCGCAAACCAAGAGAATATATCTCAAGAGCAATTCACTTTATATTAAAATAAGTAGTTCATATAGAAAAGGATATCAAATTTTATAGAGGCGTCTACAAGATATGGCTATAGCGGCATCTTCACTCGAATAGCGAGGCCGAGTCTACATGAGCGCAACCATAACGCCTTCTTTCCACCGTCTATCATCAAAACAGAACAAGTCCAAATGCTCCGTACCCAAAATTGCATCGTTTATTCATAACCGGTTCTAGGCTCATTGGCGATATTATGTATACTGTAAACGGTTAGTATTGGTTTCTACAAAAGGAGGTGGGGTGATTCGTACCTGATATCAACACGATCCCTCACAGGCGTGGAAGTACCGCCGTTGCCATCCTCTCTCTCCTTCTTACGGCGAGCATGGCCAGCCTCGTTGTAATCAGTGGGAGTACCACTGCTACTATCGGGCGCATCCGGGACAACGTCGCCCGTTGATGTGACAGCGACCCCTTGCTTGACCATGTTGATGTCCTCCTCATCAGCAACGCCGTTCAAGATATTGTCCTTTGCAGCCTCAAGAACCTTCATCTTGCGGCTTTCACCGCGAAGCCTCTCGAGGTGCTCGAAATAGCCATCCGTGACCGGGGTAGCGTATTTACCGCAGAACACACCGACCTCGAACTCTTGAGTGGCAGGATCGCGTGGCGATAATTCAGCACACGACGCCTTGAGGTCTTCCAGTGTCTGGAAGATGACCTCCTCGGCACCAATGTGCTTGGCAATGGCGTGCCTGTCGCGGTTGTGGGCGATAAGCTCCAATGGAGAAGCCAAGTCGATACCGTAGATGTGAGCATGGGTAATCGGGGGCGAACAGCTTGCGAAGATGACGTTGCGCGCACCAGCTTCCCTTGCCATGCTGACAATTTCCCGGGATGTGGTACCACGGACTATACTGTCATCGACGAGCAGGACGTTGCGTCCACGGAACTCGGACTCCATGGCGCTGAGTTTCCTCCGAACGCTCTTCTGGCGGTTGCCTTGGCCGGGCATGATGAAGGTGCGGAACACGTATCTGTTCTTGACAAAACCTTGAGAATACGGCAACTTGAGCTTCTCAGCAAGTGCGGCCGCAGCGGTGTTAGAAGTTTCCGGGATTGGGATGACAACGTCGATATCTTTGATAGCTTCAGGGCCGAGTGTCTTGATAATGGTGTCGGCAAGCTTGTAACCCATGTTGACACGACTCCTTTGCACGCTGATACCATCGATAATAGTATCCGGGCGAGCAAAGTAGACAAACTCGAAGATGTCGGGGGAATAAGCCAGTTGCGGCGTCACCTGACGGAATATTGGCTCAGCGCCCTTCCTCAGGATAACAGCTTGGCCAGGGAGAATGTCAACGATGTTGCCGAATCCCAGCTGGCGAAGGGCAACAGACTCAGATGCCATCATGTAATCGGTTGCACCCTTCAGAGTACCAGAAGGTCTGGATCCGAGGACAAGTGGGCGAATGCCGTAAGGGTCACGGAATCCAAGGATTCCAAAGCCTGCCAACATGGCGGTACAGGCCCATCCTCCGACGCACCTCTTGTACATCCTCGTCAGCGCGGAGAAAATATCCTCCTCGTTGACACGAGCCTTTCCAGTCTCGTTCAGCTCGTTAGCAAAGATGTTAAGCATCAACTCGCTGTCACTCTCGGTGTTGATGTGACGGTGGGCCTCAATATCCAGGAACTTTCGGAGATCCTCGGCATTGATCAGGTTTCCGTTGTGTGCGAGCGTGATTCCGTAAGGGCTGTTGACGTAGAATGGCTGTGCTTCCGCGCTGGCACTGCTGCCGGCTGTGGGGTATCGCAGATGTCCGAGTCCCATGAAACCTGGGAGATCTTGGACGCGCGAGCCGTCGTGGAAGACCTTGGCGGCCATTCCATTTCCCTTGCACTGGTAGATGCGTCCACCAGATGCGCAGGTTGCTATACCGCAAGCGTCTTGTCCTCTATGTTGGAGATAGTAAAGGGCATCGTGAAGGTCGGCCGCGGCTGTTGTGGAAGACGGATCTTCAATGTCGCCAAGGATCAACCCCAGAATTCCACACATTTTGACGGATCAATTGTGCGACTAGGAATCTATCACTCTGTTAGCAAACCTGCCCAAACATTGCAAGCCAGAACAGAACAGAGGAGGTGATATGGAGGGTTCAGGAATATTTGGTTTATCAGCAGAATAGCTAAGAAGTCTAACATCTTTATTTCAAATAAAATCATCATGACGGAAAATGCTCAAAAACAGATTTTTCATGCGCAGAATGCACAGCTGATGGCTACATACCTTTGAAATAGGACGAACTGAGGTGTCGTACGCAATATATCCGAGGTCGTGTGCTCTCAAGAGTGCAAAAGAGTGCAACAAAATTGAGTGTAGTGGGGTGAGCGATGTCGGCACTTGAACGAGTCAAACACTAACCTCAATCGAAATTGGAGGTTGAAAAAGGGTATCACGGATTATCTCCAAATGGATACGGCTTCACCCGACTGCAACCTGGCGTTGGTGTAGGGTAAGCTGAAGCTCAGTGGAAGCTTGCAGAGGAGCGTTTGAATCCATTTTTTGGGGGGGCAAAAGGAGAGGGTTTTCGGATTAATGCCCGAATTTATATGGAGACGAACTTTTCTCTAAGCTACGCGCTAAAATTCGTTTGCCGCGAAATGTCTGGGGCGGCTATTGGCGGGGTCCTGCCCCGCGCATGCATGTGGTGCAGTACATGAGATCTGAGCACAAAATTTTGCATTATCAGGTTTATGTTTATTCTGTTCATTAATCTTCATTCTCATCTATCTACAACAAATGTAGTTGCTATTGCAATCTGTGCCGGTTTGGTTGCCGAGATTTTTGTCATGTCACGGGAGCGTCGGATATGACGTGGAGTGTTTCCCGCCTTTGCTTTTTTTTGGTGTGTCACTCGCCATGCTCCCAAGCAATTTACGGATGATTGGCACGATCTCTCACCGACTGTTGATATGGAAGCTCAAACTCTCTTGAGAGAATACCAAGAGCGATACCGTCTTAGCGTTTCATTCAGTCCTTTCCAATTAACGCCTTGCTAATACAGTTTGGTTTCCCAACTCCTTGCGCTCTGAGGGTATCCCTGCCTTTCTCGACGCCTTGACGCCTCTTCAGTTTCCGTGTACTGTGTTCTGAGTATCGTGTATCGATGTTGGTATCGGACTCTTAATTCTCTCTCCATCTGTTATTGCAGTCCATGCACTGTTTCCAACCTGTTAGCATTCCGAATTCCATATGGGCATATCCCTCGACATACCTTGTAAAAGCTCGTCATAGGCTCATCCGCACTTCTAATCTGAACCTGGAAGAAAGCGGCTTCGTTGGACTCGCAGCCTTCCCTAGGACACTGTACTTCGGCCTTCTGTGCGTCGTCCCATGCGCCTGGCCCACCGAAGACATCCTCACGCTCGGCGCGGACGAAGGTCTTGCGCTCAAAGTAACGCTTCGTTAGGAGGTACTGGTAGGGGCATGTCCTGCACTCGAGTCGGTTTTCACCAACGGCAGCAGCAGATGGATCGTCCGAGTTGCCGGCCAAGGGCGGAACTGGCGAGACCGTCAGGACATTGCAGCAGTTGGGGCAAACTGTGGTCGCCATTAGCAGTCGTTACACATAGTAAACTTGATATTACGTACATAGTAGCATTGCTCAAGCTGTACTGTATTCAACAGAAGACAGTACACCGAAGTAACGGAACGGCGTTGATCTGTGATTCAAATAAAATCGAATTCCGCGTGGATGTTGACCCAAAGTCCCTGGAAATTATTCCCCCACTTCCGAAAGGTTAATCCGAGCCGACTGCGCTGTGAGGCTGAGGTGAGACGCGGATGTGTTGGGTGTAACAATTAAGGCTACCCCTGCGATAAACACTTCTATCTCCCTCAGTGTGTTATACCTGATAAATAATTAGGTATCCGGCACTACCTGACTCTATTTACACCAACGCTGTTTACACATCCAACTGCTCGACTGCGATTACCTCTCGTACTTCCCGACGTAACGGACTGCGGGGTCGTGGTGGTATTCGAAAGTAGCTGACGCCATAACTGGACGCTGAATAGACTCCCAAATGGCCGATCTCAGGAATGGTCCGGAGCAGGATCAGGAGCATGAGGTAAGAAGATAAAAATTTCATGTTTTCCGTTGTCGCCCACAGGCGACGTTTACATTCACCAAACTGTTTCTGCTCTGAACATTGAAGCTGACCAATTTATAGGGTGCGAAGCCGTCGGAGCTTATCATCGAAGCGTGCAGGAGGAACAACACCGAACTTCTAAACTCTGTCATCGAGGAATGCTCGTCGCCCGAAGCCGCCGCGAAACTGCTGAACGAAGCGAGGAGCGTTTTGGGCAACTATGCATACCACGAGGCTGCAGCAAACGGGCATTGTAAGCACGACCCTCTGATACAGTCGGGCGGCTACTAGGAAGGAGAACATAAAGACATCAAGTTACTAATTTTACTGCAGATGAGATAATTGACCTGCTCCTCGACCAAGAAGGATTCGAATGCGATCCCATCAACAAGAGGGAGGGCGACACCCCACTCCACTCTGCCGTGCGATGGGTGAATGAACAAGGTTCAGAGAACCAGGAGTATGGAATAAGTTTGATTGACATGATGCTAGAAGCTGGAAGCGACCCCAAGTCAGTTATACCTGCAGACCTAATAATACAATATTGTGACCCAAGCTGACAATAGCTCAAACTACAGGATCCGCAACAAAGCGAAGCTAAAGGCAGCCGATCTCGTCAATCCCCAAAACACCGAACTGAGAGACTTAATACAGAAGGCCGAATACGTGCTCCAGAACCAGGGAGACTTCATTGATGCAGACGAAGAGGAAGACGAGGGGCCAACAGGCAGCAACTCTGACAGCGATTTCGACGAAGAACCGACCAATGGCAGGAAGAGGTAACAACGCGCGTTCGCTTGATGGGATGTGTCTACTGTGCGACCGGGCAATTACAAGCCATGGGTGATTTACTAGACATGTCTATGGCTCCTCACTGCGGAGCACTGCATCCATGCCGCGTCACCCTTGGAAAACGCACAGATGGAGATGGAGAATACGGGAGGGGAAGAAACTTTAGAGATAGAGGGTTAAGCTTTGCTTCAGCGATGGCACTTTTAACACACACACTTTTGTACAAATGGTGCAGTAACGAACGAACGGCTTCTACTCGGTGGTATTGCACAAAAACATACAAGAACAAATTAACTATACTCGATGCATTTGACAGCGGGATTTGGTGCGTCATACTGAAGTAAGCCTTATCGCCGGCTGGTGTTCCTTATCAGGTGTCAAAGGGAGGGGCAAGGCTGGCGAGGCTGTCAGTTATTACGGGGACTCACTTTTTTTAGAAAGATCTCGTTCTCATCAGACTCTTGCTTTGTTATTTGAGATACCTTTGCCGCGACGCTGAATTTATTGAGTTTTGTTGAATGAATTAATATTTGAAATTTTCCTTGCCGTATTATAACTAAGTTTGCTAAAACTCCACCCCTCGCATCCACCAAGTGGCTACCCATCTCAGACATCCGACATCCCTGGTTTCAAGTGATTTCCCACTATCGTTGGCTTCTTTCCTTACATCCGCTCATTAAACACCACATGACATATCCCAATATTCTTCGGCTATGTCTGTTGTTCGTCTGAAAAGTTTTCAGATGGGAAAGATCACATAATAACAGCATTTATGTCTCACTTTCATCTTTCCACCCACGGCTTCTCACTCGCTCCATCGCCGTCCTTGCCTTCCCGCCACCCCCCTGCATGAGCCAAAAACAGCACCAACACCACAAACCAAGTTTATCCCTGAAACCTCCACACCCTCTTGTTTCCCAGCCTCGACCCGTCGACCCCACGACCCTGCATATACGTCACCATCCCATTGAAAACCTTGTGCCATGCCGGCTGTCGAAAACCGTCTGCGCCAATTGAAGGCGACGATATCGTGCGGGCGTGGAGCAGGATTGAGTCCCACTGTCACGACGTCGTCGATCTTATATACATAGATTTGCCATCCAGCTCCCTTACATACTTAATGTTTGTTGTCAATTGTCGTTGTCGTCGCTCGTTTTCTCAGATACTGTCGCCTTCCATGAGTCGTTATAAGGTTGCAATACCTGCTTTATAATAATCACAGCCACTCGCTCGTTCTCTGCTAGGCTCCAGCCTCAAAATATCGTCCTGGGACGGACGTCACCAATTGAAAGGCCAAAGCTTTCTGGGGCTGCCTAGAAGCATACAGCCCCAATGAGCGCCAACGGGCCTCCACCTTCATCCCACAAGAACCACTCAATCCCAGCTTCCCGTCGCGCTCTCTCGTCGCTTCTACTGCTCCTCGCCGCTGCCACAGGCCTCGAGGCCGGCGGGCAGAACGCTACTGCAGACGGTGGTATCCCCATCAAAATCACCAATTCCTGCCCCGCCACCATATGGCCTGCCCTTGCCACTCAAGAAGGCCAGGGCCCAACAATCCACGGCTTCGAACTCGCGTCCAAGTCGTCAAAACAGCTCTCCGTCTCTCAGGACTGGCAAGGCCGCGTATGGGCGCGGACGAATTGCAGTTTCAATGCTGATGGCACGGCGGGGCAGGATGGCAGCAGGAAAGCCTGTGATACAGGCGACTGCAATGGCATGTTAAACTGCGCTGTTACTGTATGTCCCTTCTTCCCTCATGCAAGCAGTACAAAATTCTAACATCCAGCAGGGAGACCCCCCAGCAACCCTCTTCGAAATCGCCCTCCAAAGCGGGCAAAACAAAACCAACTCTTTCTACGACATCTCCCTGGTAGACGGCTACAACCTCCCCATCGCCCTCACCCACCTCCCCCAACCGCGCTCCCTCCTCATCCCCCCAAACCTCACAAACCCCTCCTGCATCGCCACACCACCATACACCACCGCCCCCTCCACGAATTCAAACGCCACATACCCCACCCCACACACCTCGGAGCAAAACCTAGCCCGCTGGTGTCCCTTCCCGCTGCTCCTCCACCCCCCACCCAACCCAGGGAACGGGGTATACCCCTACCCCGACGACAACATCGCACGCCCTGCATTCTCACCCTGTCTCTCACCCTGCGCCGCCACAGGCGCAGATGGAGACTGCTGCACCGGCGACCACTCCACGGCCGACAGCTGCTCGCCGGGCCTGTACTCCAACAATGCCAAGCGCGTCTGTCCCGACGCCTACAGCTTCGCCTACGACGATGGGAAGTCTACTTTTAGCATCCCCAGCGGGGGAGGGTGGGAAGTAACATTCTGTCCTGGTGGGGCGAGCTCGGATATCTTGGCGACGTTTGGGGAGGAGCTGGCGATGGTGGCGAAGGGGGAGGTGGGGGAGGAGGTGTGGAGAGTGGCGAGGGAGG